>JAGGAR010000136.1:1978-20261 GCA_017657315.1 Termitomyces sp. K1Ag | reverse complement strand
GGATCGCTCGCAAGAGAGAGAGACAAAGATTAGCAATGTTATGTTTAGTTTTATACAGTACGACTCGCGGGTCAGTGATTATGCCCGGGTATGTTGAGGTAACGAGAGTTTGAGAGGGGACGCCATGTGTCATCAGATGAGATGGCCTTCATCTTATGTAGATGGCATCGTTGAATTTCTGAGCCGGCGATGACATACAAACACTCCGTAGAGATCCTTTTTGCCTCGTGCTGGCACCCACAGACCCATCACAGAAGGGTGATGCTATCACTTCGGAAAACCACGCTCTACTCGCAGATATTGTCTCCGCTCTGTAAAGGTAAGGACCTTCTTTGCAGGACCATGTTATTGAAAGTTTTACACGGTGGTTCTATCAGTGACGCCAAGAGAAGGGCGTTGGCCTGGGTTACAAGTAGACTGTTATGTATGGGCACTAACCCTGGACATTGAAATTCAACATGGTGAAAAAAATCGCACAGAAATTTGAAGACTATATTACTTGAGTATGAGGGAGGCGTACTTCGAAATAATAATTTCGGAGATTCCAAAAGAAGGTGAGCGCATTATGAATCCCAATGAACGGACATGACACGCCTTCCAACTCCAGAGGCCACCTCCCAAACGTTCTCCACCGATCCTCCCTCGTCCTTCACTCGCGCCACGAACTCCCCGACGCCACCACCGACACCAAAATAGAGGACCTTCGCCGCGACAAGGCATAAATGTCCCTTCTGCTTCTCCTTATCCTTTGCTCCTGCAGCCCCCTTGAGCAGCGCAAGGAACGGGGCGAGACTTTCACTCCTGTAGATTGTCTCGCTCGTGAGGACGATGTCATAAGGAGTGACAGGGAATGAGATCCATGAACCGGAGAAGAACTTTAGGCGGATTCTATATGCTTCGAGGGATGCGAGGAATGCGGATTTGAGTTCGGGGGTGGGGAAGAGATCGCCTGGTACGTTGGGGTTTGTAGACTCAATGTCTTCGTCTGCTTCTGGAGGAGGATGTGATGCTCGGAAGGAGGCTGCGGCTGGAGAGGTATCTGTTACCGAAGCCATGAAGTTAGGATGGGTTCTGAGTCGAGATCAGTTGGAAGCGACGTACACCATGTAAGCAGAATGTTCGGGAAGGAGACGAGTTCGAGAACTGAGGGATTGTAGTCCTGGAGATGGATTTCCGTGTCTATTGCTTCCTCTAGTGGGGTAGAAAACAGCTGTCGGAGGAGGAATAAGGTGGGGACGGCTGTTCCACAACCAATCTAAAGTATGTATCTATTAGAATTGAGAGCGCCGTCAGAGGAAGGGAGTCGAGCTACCTCTATTATACGCTTTCCACGTGCATCGAGTTTGGGGCCGCGGCCCGCTAGGTACCCCGCAAGATCGATGCTACATTCCCATGTTTTCAGCCCACCTTCGTATACACCTGGAACGAGATCGGAGGGTGCCTCGACGAATGCGAGGGCATTTGTGCTGGGACTTGCGGAAAGAGTTTCGGAAGTATCCTGAGTGGCGTTTTCCTGCGCAATCAGCTGGAAACGCGCATCAAATAGATCTCTCCGAAAAAGCGTCACGTTCTTCGAATTTACGGGTAGGGAAACCTCTGTTGTGAGGATAGGGATGAATAGAGGCGAGTATGATAGGACATTTGGAAGGCGTTCGAGCTACTTGGAGCAGAAAATTTGTCAGTGTCACTTGGAAGCAGTTTGTTAGAGAAGGAGGGCTTACAAGTTTGTCAATGGGGATCTCAGCGAACGGATCTTCATTAATCTTGTTCGAGTGTGCAGCGGCGTCTTCTTGAGTGGAAGTTGATACATTCAGTGAGTTGGAGAGCTGGGAGGAGAGCTCGAGGTCGACATCGGCGTCATCGAGTGCAAAGTCGAATTTGAATGTTGACATTCGTTTGAAAAGGTGAAATTTTGCACAGCCACATGTCTGTCATGGCCAGATCGCAACCAGATCGAGTGACGATTCAGACGGACGCGCCAGATACACAAGGCTTAGGAGTGCGATTATGTTTCGACGCAGAGGAGTACTATACGCATCGTCTGAATTCCCAAAAATTGACTAGATCTATAATTCCATCTCCATATTGACTTCCTGCACTTCACCTCCACTTGTGCAACTGTGCGTCATCCGCCGCCGTAGAAGCCTTGAAAAGGAAATAAGTACGCTAATAAGACTGAAGAAAAGATGAAAACCAGCCTTTCGAACAGATCCAGGGGGCTCTCATGTTCTGGCCCATCATAAGACACCATCGGCACCCAGCTGCTCAAAGGACTTGTGCCTGACTCGTAGCTCGCAGCTTTGACATACAACAACAGACCATCCGGCTGAATCGTCGCCTCCTTCATCTGCACTGGCTGTCCAAAACCAGAAAAATCCACATCCATGCCTTGTGATGGAACTGTTGGGGCAGCGACCCCCACAGAGCGTGGGAGGCGCACAGAGGGGATGATATGTGTAAGGATAGAGGGAAGGGTAGTATTAGTGTAGTAGGGTACGGGAAGGAGCGTTGTGGGGTAGGGGAAGGTGTAGGTGGTGGTGGTGGTGGTGGTGGTGGTGGTGATGTCATTGGATTTGGATCCGTGAGAGAGTGGAGGCGCGGTGGGTGGGAGCTCGCAGAGACGAGTGTCACGCCACCAGAACCTGTTCCGGAGGAAAGATATCGGGTCAATGGTGGATAGATGGAGCGAAAATATACGTACCGGAAGGCAGACTCGCAGTCGCTGACGTCTTGTCCTTTCCATTTGATTACATCTAGGACGTGTAGGACCCCATTCTCTTTCCAGTTATTGTCGAGGACACAGTCGAGTATCGTGTGCGGAGGCAGGACTGACGGGAAGCGGTTTAGTAGTACTTTGCCGAGGAGGCGCGATCGTAATGTCGCGTGACTGGGGGCTGTGATACAGGTTGAAAGTGTTCACAAAGATATTAAAATGGCAAAGCTTACAATCCGCCGCGGATTGAGTTACTGCCAAACAGCGCTTGCCTTGTGGGACAGGGGCGAGTGCAACCCATCCGCTCTCGAGGTCTGCAGGGAGTCCATCGGCTCCCGAACCACCCCATACCTCTGATGGATCGGTGACCATCTCGAGCAGCTCAGCGTACATACACCTATCGGCCCATTTATTTGTTTTTTGTTTCCCTCGTCGTTTCTTCTTGGGCTTTTTAGGTGGCAATGAGGGCAAGTTATTGTTTGTTTCTAATAGAGGTAGCTCGTGAGGCTCTGGGTGCGTGGATATTGACAACGGTTCAGCATGAGTAGCGATCGGTGTAGGATCGACTGTCTGTGAGAGCATTGAAGCATATTGAGCCACTGATCCGGGACATGGCAAGGGTGTGGCATCCTCATCCTCAGCGTCGTCCTCGTGATCGGACAAGCCAAGAGTCAAATCGGCAAAGCTATCCAAGTTCCGAGTAGATTCAAATTTTTGAGCACGGCGCTATGAAACTTCTAGATTGGTCGGGAGAGCGTAAACCGTTGCGGGAGGACGCACGCGTTTCTGCTCTTCTAGCGCCTGAGTTGGGATGTATGAGCACTTAATTTTGTATGCAAAGAGTACAAATACTTTATTCCTCCTAGCTTCCTGAGATATCAGCTTGTCTGTGATAGTCGTTGGCGGTAGCTTGTACCCAGTCTTGCGCGATACCATCATGTCGTTTGTTCGAAAGAAACGAGGTGCAACCCTAACCCCACACGTGGGTTTATAAATAAAACTTGAACTTGATCTGATATCTCCAACTGATCTCATTTTGTTCACAGGCGCCCCAAAAGGCGCCCTCCAAGTCTCGTCCTCTCTCCCAACACATACCGTGCAGGTCTGCTAGACAATTTTTCTTGTGTCGCACACAACGGCTCCACATGGGAACTCGATGATATGGTCGCATGGAACAGCGTCAGCCCAAATATTTGCCCGTCCCACATATCAGCATAGAAGTTCTTCTATTGCTAGAGAAGTTCTTCTATCGTTAAACAAACCGTCATGAGGCTGCGTTGTATCCCCTGCCGTCTTATGTTATGAGCATGACTGATAACAGCTCCGCGCACATACGTGCGAGCCCGGTGCAAAGAATAGTGCTTGAACCGTTTTGGCCATCCCACATATCAGCAGAGAAGTTCTTCTATTGCTGCTGCAGACCATCATGAGGCTATAATTTATCTCCTTTTACCTCAAAACATGAGGATAATGCCTTTTGCAACCTACACGACGCTTTTTATAACGCTTACCGGCCTTTGCCCGAGCTCAGCCGACCCCAAATCGCGCTTTTGTCACTTCCGACGGCGTTCCAGACGACCAGAAAAGGCCGTTTGTTTTTTAAAAGACTTTTCCTGCTGACTTTGATGTACAGTCACCCTGTGACTCTGTTGCAACATAAAAGGGCTCTGCGGATTTCAACAATTCACCATCCCCCACATGGAGGCCTATCATCACTCGGAATCCAAGCCAAACGACGCTCCCTTTGCATCTCTTCCTGAAGTACGCAAGGTCAATGGGTTCGTCAAAGGTGGTGACCCGTTGGCTTGGGAAGATACTTGGTAGGTATAAGCATTCGATGTTGGTTCATAATTTTTCATGCTCTTAATTTTTAGGAAAGCCAAAGTCACGCCCTGGGACTCTGGAGAGCTACAGCCCCCTTTACGAGAGGTTATTGAATCTGGAGAGATTCCTTTCCCTCGTCAAGGTCGGGCTCTAGTCCCTGGCTGCGGATCGGTAAGGTTGTCCTACTACGAATGAAAATGGTCACTCATTTCCCGCGTAGGGCTATGACGTTGCCTTCATTGCTGCCGCGTTGGGTCTCAAGACGATTGGCATGGATATCTCTGAGACGGCTCTCGCTAAGGCTAAGGCGTAAGCGATTTCCTGTTTCCCCACGTATCGCTAACATCTCACGAAGGATTTCCCCGACCAATGTTCCCCCGCCCGGTGAAGTCTCTTGGGAACTCGCGGACTTTTTCAAGCTCCAATACCCGGCCGAACAGAAATTTGACCTTATCTACGATTACACGTATGTCTTAAATAATTCCTTATGTCTAGGACTTTCATCATTGATGAGCGATAATTCAGATTCTTCGTAGCCATACCCCCCGTCAGGCGTCCGGAATGGGGCAAGCAAATCGCTGCTATCACCAAGCCGGGAGGGTACCTCATTGCGCTCGTCTGGCCCATTGACCCGCCCAGTGACTTTGGCCCGCCTTACTTCGTTCGCGTTGAGCATTATGAGGAGGTCTTGGGTAAGGAATTTATCAAGGTTCTTGATAAAGTACCTGGAAAGTCGTTGCCTAAGCATGCCGGAAAGGAGAGGATTGTTGTATGGAAGAAGGTCTAAATGTGTGGAATACTATGCCGAATCGAAAGGTGATCTAAGTTGCATGTACTTATAGTTGATAACTGGATGACGGAATCGAGTTTGTTTGACGTCCACGACTGAGGTTCGCAGAGAGCCTTTGCCAATTGATATTGTGGAATGAACATGCAGATGCTTGAAAATCTCCTGTTGGAATTTGATTGACGTTTGACACAACAAATTGTGCACTCTCGTGAACATTTCTGATGTATGAAAACATAAGGTCCGATGACGGTTTGGAGGATACGTCTTTGGCAAGGGTTCGTCGAATCGCATATACCATAAGGCCGAGCTGACAATTTCCAAACGTCACGGTTGAGGTAAGCTGCTCACTCCCCTAGTATCGGCAACTAATCACAAAGTGAGACGACGTAAGCGAGTCTAGAATGACTGCCAGGATGACATGTCGGTGATGCATACCTGCAAAACCTAAAGACGGCCGGAATACCTAACCAAGGTCAGTGTGAAAACCTGTCATTGTCAAAGTCAATGGAAGCGAAGCGGTGGCGCAGGAACGCATACTCTGGGTCTGAGTATACCATTCTTAGAACATCTGTTGCCAACGATCGGGAAAAGGAAGAACAATGAGGAAAGTGTCTAGCAGGAATGGACAAGGTGCCTTGCCAACTCCAAATCGATTACACTAAACACCATCTTAGAAATCGTGGAGGAGAAAGACTAGTCGGAGTCGCAGGACATGGACTCGGACGTGTACCGAAGTAGTAGTCACTTTAGTAAGTACTTTCAGTACTTTTGTTGAGCACTCGACTCTTATGCGACATATGTTGTACATGGTCATCAAAATGTGATGGTGTGGATTTGGTTTTGCGAAGGGAAGGTGGCTATCCTAGTGTGGCGGAGATCATGATGTTGAGATGCATTGTTGGAATCAAGATCTCTACACAATAGGTGCCGCACAAGCCTTAAGGGTAGTTCCCGTCATTAACGAAGTATCCGGTGGCGACAATCATCAGAGTTGTTGTATTTCTATAGATCCAGGTATATGAACGAACTTGGAAGAAAACAATCATGGGGGAACAGAAGAAACGATCTGGTGCTCGGACGGCCCGAGAAGGGCGCTCGCACGTGACGAACGCGTGGCGGCATTGATACGCGGCGTCCTCGTGGTTTACGGCGCCACCATGGCCCCACCATCATGACAACTTTTTTTACAGGTGGACCTTATCTACTGATCGTTGCGCTTTGGCTGTGCAGTCGCCTTATGCTGCTCGGTCCGGGTATATAACCTCCACTTGCCTCGCCCAAGAGAGCCACCACCCCTCTGTTCGCAGTTCGAGTCCTACGTGTCGAACAATGTTGTCGTTGTCGCATTTGTCTTTGGCTGCGTTACTCTCTATGCTTTTTCTAAATGCAAAGGGATATGATCTTGTCAAAGACTACTCTGGGGTAACCTTCTTTGACGAGTGGGACTTCTATGGTGCATATGACAACCTCACACTCGGTATGGTCTTTTCACTTGTGAACGTTGGAGCTTTGAGTATTGACGGCACTCGCGCGTTGAAGGTGACGTGGTGTGGCTTGATGTCGATCAGGCGTATGGGCAGGGACTGGTGTACGTCAATTCTGCGGGTAACGCGATATTGAAGGTGGACAATGAGCATAGTGTGGCGTTCAACCAGAAACGAGGCTCGGTGAGTTCTGAAAACGTTTGCTGAGAACCTTCTAGACTAATTTGATTATTCTGTAGGTACGAATAGTGACTAAAGCGTCATACACCGTTGGAAGCTTGTGGATGACGGACATGGTTCATATACCTTACGGTTGTTCCGTGAGCAGCACTGTCATTCTCTATCCGCTTCTGATGTTCACTCTTATGATAAAGGTATGGCCGGGATTTTGGACAACGGGCCCCATATGGCCTAACGATGGCGAGATCGAGTGCGTCAACCTTGGACATGAATTCATATTTTCGTCCAAATTGATGTACGACACTGGCAGCATCCTCGAGGGCATCAATCTCATGGACCATAATCAAATGGCACTTCACACACTCCCGGGGTGTATGCACTTAACGCCTCCGAACCAGATGGGTGTCTCGGGAGAGCTAGATTGCTCAACGCCTACTGGTTGCGTTGTTGCGGAGACTAAACCAAATAGCTACCAGGCAGGGTTCGCAGCAGCTGGTGGGGGCGTGTTTGCGGCACAGTTCGATGTCGCTGGGTGAGTTTCTATATGATATCTTGTCCTTGAAATGCTTTGCTGAGTATCTATTATTCTTGAACAGAATATTGTAAGTCTTCGTATCGTTAACATGAGTGACGTAGGACACTTGAATTAACAATAAACTGATGATAACTCTAGTATCTGGTTCTGGAGCGTAAGTGAATTGTTCTCAGGATCAAATGCTGAGAGCTAATTGATCTGTAGCGCCCAAACATTCCATTGTCGGTCATGAAAGCGGCGTCATCAACCTTGCCAATTGACGTGTCTGACTGGGGTCCTCCGTCGGCGAGCTTCCCAGCTATGACTTGTAATATCACGCAATTTTTTGGTCCTCAGAAGCTCGTTCTAGATATCACACTCTGTGGAAGCTGGTGAGCAGTTCACGCGGTCTGTTCAAATATATATTGACATAGGTTTTCAGGGCTGGTCAACCAGCAGAATACTTACAGACATGTGGCAGCTCCGGCCCTACAGGAATATGCGTGAGTACCTTGCTGTCGTTCCTATACTTTTACTTTGAGTTTATCACACCCAACCTCAGTACAATGACAACGTCGTCGGTCCTGGAGACCGATTTGATGACGCCTATTTCGAGGTCCAGTACGTGCGTGCGTATACGACGGGGGGAGTAGCGCCCACTCCGACTGCCGCTGCTGTTGCTCTTGCACCTACGACGTCGACGCAGACGCCAATTGGGACACAGCTGGTCCCGAGTTCACTGTTCTATCCCAGTGGCACAGTGGACCTTCACATACAGCGTGGGGCTGGGATCGGTTCGTTATCGATGTTGGTTGGGGCAATTGTTGGGTATCTGCTCTGCTTATAGATATTTCGAATATCCTCCTCAGTGGACATGTCGGATGGATCGTGATGCTTGATATACTAATATTTGTAATATGCTGTTCTAGGGACAGTTCTTAGATTAGGCCTTTTCTGTCATGATCAGACTATACTGTATGTATTCTACACGGCTCGTATCTAGAGCCCAAGTGTCATTGTATGAAATCACAACCGATGTTGACCTACCTAAGAACAAAACCAATTAATACTCAAATACTTTGATTTCTACTGTGCTGATATCTTCAACTTGGAACTCCGTTAATATAGTATCAGCTACAGCTCTATAACTTTCCCGGCATCATAACCGTCTCTTCCTTCCCCATAACCTCTCTGGTTCGCGTAGACCCTCGTTCCCTTCTTATCGAAATCGCAACACCAATGGGTGTGTCCAAACGCCCAAAGCTTTATTTTCCTGCTTTCCCAGCACTCCTCTCCCGTGAGTTCGGTCACGAAAGCCGAGTTTGTTGGCCCATCGTTGAACTTCGGATCACCTGTGCCCTCCTTGGTTGGTGCGTGATGCGTAAACACCACGATCTGCCTTTCTGGTTCGTCCCGGGCAATAGAAGCAACAGTACTATTCAACCATACTAGATCTGCTTTGTGTAGAGCGGCGTACACGTCGGGGTTGAAGGATCCGATTCGGCGGAAGTCGGTTAGAGACCAAGAGAGGATATCGAGGTCGTCGGGATTAAGGGATGACCAGAGCGTGCAGCCGAGGATGGTGAGGTTCGGGGAGACATCATGACGCGTGCGGTTAAGGCAAACGAACGTCCCAAGCGATGAATCGGCGTTGACCTTGACGGCGAAGGCGTTTAGACGCTCGGCGGATTCTTGCTGAGAAGATAAAAGAATAGTTTAGGGTACTTATAGAGTTAAACAAGTTTCTAATCTCACTACTGATGATCTATAGGGCTCTTCGGAAAAAGTCAAGATTATAGATTAGCAAGGGATAGCACTTGTTGCGTGTACATACCATGATTTCCAGACACAAAAAATACAGTCTTAAAGAGCTTGAGTTGGGCTTCAAGCCACTCAAAAAGCCTATCATCGACAGTCCAGCCAATGTCTCCTAGTAGAGCCAGATGTTCTGCTCGAACTGGGATGTCGTAAAAATAAAACTCGCGGCCGGGCGTACTACTAGGCCGCTCGATCTCAAGATGCAGATCGCTGAGAATTTGAATCTGCATTACCAATAACGATGGGGTACCTTGCCAATATGTTTTGACGAGTCAAAAATAAAAGATAGATGGTATGTAGACGTCACTTCCCATACCCACCAACTTACATAAGTCCAGGTTCCTTCTCCGCGTCATCCTGGTGTGGATGCAGAAACAACAATATTTATCCAACTCATTACAGCTCCTTACGTTCACAGCCTACTACGTCCCCTCAGTGCGCAACCAAGGTAATAACACTAACACTAAACCCAGGCGCATTATACGTGAACGTCTCGCCCGTCCCGATCGAGCTAGTTACCGGCACCGCCGCGTTAGGCGTCGTGGGCGTATTGCTTGTGGTCGCCGAGCCTTGAATTACCTGAAGCGTTCCAGTCGTGGCGACCGTCGTAAATGGGAGGACGAAGGTCACGGGTGTTACTGTGGCGATCGTGTTGGAAATCTTGCGTGCATTATTAAGTTCGAGTGCAGAATAAGGATAGCGAAACATGTACCTTGATGGTGATTGATTGGGCTGCTGTGTTACGGACGACACTCCAGAAGATAGTTCCGGTAGGACTGGGGAGGGTTGATGGGATATACTGGTCTCCTCGGTTCAGACTGAAGAGCTGAGGTGATGATTAGAGATCGGGCAGAAATAGCCTAGTAAGATCATACCTTTTGTACGTAGAAACTTGTCGAGCGATAAACCGCTCCCGAGCTAACACAAAATGGTTACATCAAAAGACATAAAAATTCAATTCAGCAGCCTTACTCGAAGCTGACCAAATTGGGGGTCTGTAATTAATAGAATGATGACTACTTTGGGTCGAGTGTGTTACAAAGAAGGACGTACCCATTGAGAGTTTGCGACGTGCTACGACAGGCTCATCTCAACCTATCACGTCATGCAAGTAATAATCAAACTTACATTCAGCAAAGGCGCGTATGATGCCGCGAAACTAAACATAAATCAAGTTGAGCTCAGAGATTGCAGATAGAAAAGGCGTACACAATATCGCTATTCCTCTCCAGTCCAGTCATAAATGCAGCTTCACCAGTCGAGCCTTTGTAATGTCCGAATCAGCGAACATTAAAGAGAGGATATAGGTACAAACTTTGCATGGTCGGGAAGGTGAGTCGTCCATCGGCGGGCGTGCCAAAGATATCATCTGGATTGGTTGAGATTGCCGCATACTCGCCCTGTGTCATCGTGGTTGAGCCAATCCGTGTAGATAACGTGAGAAAACGAGAGCGAACCTCAAAATATTTTGTTTCATTGCGCTGGAAGCCATCGTAGAAGAACGAGTTCTGTGCGAACCAGGCTAGATAAGATGTAAGTAGGGAGCCACTGAATGTGGTTCGATAAACGTGGGCGTACAGGGAGTTTGATAGACGTGAACGTCGTACTCTGTTGGATTGGGAGAGAGGATGGGATTGAATGTATTCGAGGTGGCGATGAAATCTGGTGGTCATGGTAGTGTTAGCTTCAAAGGTAGTCACGAGAATTATGAGGGAAGCACGAACGGAGGTTAGGGAATTGGGCTTTGAGAGCATTGACAAAGTCGCGCCATCTGAAGACGTACCTGTTAAACAGATTCAGAGATCGGGCTTTTTCAAGATAGAACGTATCAAGGAGCTTACGTGTCCGCGGCGAAGAAGTCCTGAAAGTAGAAAGTCAGGCCATGTGCATATATAGTCAGCTCAATGATTATGCATACCTCATTTCCAACCTCCACGAAAGTCAGTGCAAAAGGCTCAGGATGACCCAGAGAGGCACGGAGATCGGCTGGACGAGAAGACGTCAAGACAGTATTAAAATCGTGGAAGGGAGAGCATTACCAGCTGCGCTTGTCCCTTGGGCGCCAACTACAAAGTTGATCTGGTGGTATTGGCGTTCAATTCATGATCTGCCAGACAGTTGATTGAACTGCACCTGATCAATGGCCTGCTGGATGAACGGCTGGAGGTCCCCCTCTCCAACGCTAGTTCCTCCCAGTGCAAAGCCTGTAATGAATCAAGCTTAAAACAGCGAGATGGCGAATTTTTGGGCAACTAGCGTACCTGACCAAACAGCCATGATAGGTACCATATTCAGATCCTCGCACCAGGTGAGGTATTCAAAGAGCCCTAGACCACTTGAAGAGTCAAGAGTCAGTCGGGAAAGAAAGAATTAGGTGTGCTGTCTAGCAACGCACTCGGTGTTGATATAACCCCAGTCGCCGGCGCGGCCTTGATAATGTGAGTTTTCTCAATTCGACGACGCAGAAATTGCCTACCAGGCCTGTCGACCAATGGGCCGACCTTCATAAAAAGAGGAACGGACGATCAACGCGTGATGAGAGAAAAGGAAGGATGTGTGTACCGTGGCATTCCATTGCCAGCGCGTGGCGACGGTTTGACCTTCGAGGTTGTTTCCGCCTGCGAGTTCGTCAGCTCGAGTTCTAAATCAGTACACGTTAGAGGCTATGGCATACCTGGGAACCGGAAGAATGAAGGTCCCATTTCGGATAACGCCTATAAATTTCAAAATATCTGTCAACACGTTGGGAGGTTACACTACACTCAATTGAAACGCACCTCAGCAATATCCGCCCGCATACCGTTTGGCCTATTCTTAAAGGTAGGCGGGAACAACGATAACATTGCGAAATTGATCGTCTGTCCCGCTGCCGCACTACCGTCCAGCGTAATCACAAATAAGTTGGCAGTTGACGATGGAGTAATGGTGGGCACGATTTGAACAGAGAGTTGTTGCCATGACGTTTGAGCACCAGAAAGTGAGACGGTGGACGAGCCGAGCACTTGGCCCGAGGTGGTTTGCAGACTGACAGTAGCAGTGCCGCGGAAGGAGGAAGCAGTGGGGAAACGGTAAAAGAAGGAGGCAGAATAAGTCGTTGAGGCTGCCACTTTGATTCCTGTGAACATTGATTGGGTTGAGTTGGATAAAGAGAGTGGAAGAGAGATAAGTAGACAAACCGAAGTACCCGGTGTTGGCGAATCCGACGGGGCCAGTACCACCATTGGGAATGGCGACGTGCAGCGCATTGGGGAGGGCTGAGGAGACGGGGACGCTTTCTGCGACGACGGAGATTGATGCTCCGTTCACGGCTTGCCAAGCGTTAAGGGCTGCGGATGTGCCTGTGTAAAGAAGGTGAGAGGAGAGTAGAGGACAAAGGGTGAAAATGGTATACCAGGGGTTACTTTTTGAAAGGCGCGGTTTTGCAAGACTGGAATAATAAATTGGGTATTTGGATGCCGTTTTTGGAAATGTAACAAATATAAGGCTTACGTTCGCCATAGAGTCCTCCGTCACCACTCTAACGAAACCTTCAACGGCTAAACGGCACAGGACACAAGGGAAACGTACGTGCTATCAAGTGGGTCATTTGTGAAATTTAAAGATGAAGGCGATAAGTGGGAACTTACACTAATATCCTGTTTCAAGAAAATTACATCTAATTATTCAAACGCACAATTTGACAGGCAAGGAATCGTATTAACCTCAAACATCTGACCCCCTACATTGCACCAATGAGGAACAAAGAATAACAAGACCATTGCTGCATAAATAGTACTCACATAACGTAGTGGGAATGGGATGACTAGCTGTAGCGCTTACGGAGACCGTAACTGCACGTGTGGCTCCAAGAAGGCTGAGTAAAAAGGCGAGAGATTTCATGATTCTGTGAGAAACCGTGAAGGAACCATTGGACGTTTTATAAGGTTTTATAACACGACAGAAACGTCAGCCGGACCGTTGTCGGAATCAATTTGAAAGTGATGTAAGGTTCTGCCTGAAAACACCACATGAGAGAGTCTGGTGACAGAGAGGATGCAGTTTCATCAAGAGGAAAAATTTCTTGATCACGAGAAGTGAAATTTTGAAGTGGAGATGGACGTGATTGAGCTGTAGAGACACACGGGCTTGATCATGGGATCTGTGGAGATGTGGGAGACGTCGAAACGGGCCGGAAGAGGGCAAAAGAAGAGGATTTTCACGGAAAAACGCATTGGTTTGATTGCAAGGCTTCTGAAGAGTGAATTTGAGTGATATCATCACGATCTTATCTTATCAAGAACCGCTCGAGCTCTTGCCATCTTATTGAAGAGGGTAACAGTAAACCTGGATTGAACGGCTGAATACAAAGGCGCTCTTACCTCGTGGGATTTGTCCTAAGTATTGGCTTGGTTTATAAGTATACATGATACAATGGAACCGTTGCAAGTATGACGGCAAGTACTCATCTACCCATTTTTCAAACGTTGACCCGACTTTCCTCATCGCTCCTATGTCCATGTCCTTTATCCTGTTCCTCCTGAAGCCTCTTCGTAACCTTCCAGACCTCTCTATTCCAATCCGTGCGGATGCACAACAGCGTCCCAAAGAACGAACAATACACAAGCGAAACCGTAAGCCCGATCCATAGCCCATGGACACCCATATTCCAGTTGAAAGCAAGCCAAATTCCAAATGGTATACCTATATATGAACGTGGGTCAAAGGGGATGATGGCCTGAGAGTGGACGTGGGGAACCAACCGATAATATAATACGAAGTAAAATTCAACAACGCTCCTGTAACCTATACATCACTTGTCGACAATCATATTTTGATAATATCAACGATAGAACTCACCTGCATTCCCCTCGCCCTCAAAATTCCATCAGTGACCGCCGCATTGCCATCGAAGACTTGGAAGAGGGCAACGAGTGGTAAAATGGACGCTACGAGCGACACCACCTCTATATATTGGATCAACAAAGATGTCAGATGAGGAAGACAAAAAAGAACAGACCAGGATCGCTATTGAATAGATACGCCCACTTGTCTTTGAAAACGACGAACGTCATGCTGTACATACCAATCAGATCTTCGGTCCTCACGTAGTGGCATAGACAAGACGACTTACCTAGTAGCCGCAGAAAGCGCCAGGGCCATGAGAATCGACGTATGCGACGCAATCTCTGCCCTTTTCGCATTTCCCTCCCCAAGTAAATTCCCAATTCTAAGCATCCTTCATCAGTCACCTGCCTCAATCTCACTCAAATAATCCAAACTCACCTAACAGACGTAGCGACCGACAACGCAAACGGCGCCTGGAACGTCGTCGACGCAGACGAAAGCAATACCGACTGTGTCGCGAGCGCCACGGGGCCCAACAAGCTCGCCGCGAGCCCATCAATTGACACCGCTCGGAACGTCACAATTAGCGTACTTACAATTAGCAAGGCGACCATCACGACAGCTAAAGTATAATGGCACGAGCAAACAGTTAGTTCAGGTCATCGTAATATGAGGATTGAGTAGCCAACCTACCCATTCGTTGAGTCCAGAGACCTACAAGTTGTGGCTGTGAGGACGTCCATGCGGAGGGGAGCAAGGTGTCAAGAGCACTCGCAAAGCCTTGTAAGATGCTGAAAGCGGTGACGTTGGCGGTCATAGAGCCAAGACTGATAGCAGCGAGGGCGGTGGTGGAGAGATGGCCAATGGAGATGACGGGGGCCATAATGAGACTGAAATCGAGGACTTGTGTGCTGAAATGATGGGACGGTGAAAAGGAAAATAAAGGAACGAGAGGTGGATGATCGTACCCGAAGACAGGAAGGGCATAGTGAGTGAGAATGGAAAGCTCTTCCCAGAATGTGTAGACGATATCGTCGTCGTCGTCAAAAGATTTATTATTTCGTGGGATAAGAGTGTTCAACAGAGGCGTGTTCTCAGAAGGATGTGGACCAGGAATGGCAATGGTTTGATGTGGGATATTCGGTTTCTTTGGACGCGTAGAAGACATTCTCTGATTCTGCTCGACCTGTTCGTCCTCAGTTTGATGGCCGGCATATCGTGCAATAAGAGCATAGTCTGAAGGGAGCGACGCAGGGCCCTGGTAGTGAGCCGACATCATGACGACTCTGAGTCTACTGTGCGCAACTCTATTTAAATTCAAATATTTAAGCAGTGGCTTACAAATCCCGCCTCTGCTTGACCCACACGAAAACTGGTGTCTAAGAGGCAATTTCTGGCCCGAGTAAGTGCATTCGTGTCGATTCCCTCCCTGGGGCAACCATTTTTAACGCCGGGTACTTGGTGACAAACAGCGCGCACGAAGACGAAAAAGGAAGTTGTTCGATCTATATAATAGAAAGCCGCCACATGTCCAGCCTGCAGGCGCGGCGAAAGCGTGACCGCAAGCGGATAAGATGAGATGTTGAAGGTTCACGGCACATGCATGCAGCGAATCGGTAACATCGACATAAATGGTAGGTGTCAGACAGCTCAGCAGCTTTGTGGGGGTTTGGTGGGATGTATGGAGGAATGCATGAGGTGGATGTAATGATATGGTTGGCCTACGAAACCTCGCAGAATGGAATTGGACATATAAGTAGACACCCCAGTCCCTCGTAGTGGCCGGAACAAGCAACGAACGGAGCCCAATCGAGCGAGTGGGTGTGGTGGTTGTTGGCTCATATGCATATGGGACCGTTGTGACTACTTATGGGAAGACAATGCCAGGCTCGGGAGTGAAATAAAAATGAGAGGGAGAGCGTGCGAACCCAGGTCAAACAAAGTGTGCAGTCAGATATGCGTGATGGACGACGGATTGAAAAAAGATCGGTGACGAATTCATGGTCGCCGTGTCCGACAGCTGGCGGACCAAGTCAAGCACAAGATGAGAGCAAGTAAGAGAAGAAGCAGGCGACTTAGCTGATTTTGATTGCATCGAGCATCTTATCTTATCCGCTTATGGAATCATTCCACGTCCATGCTTCGACGCGTCTATCTGTGTGGCGGCGCGTTCTTTGACTTAAACTTCTGATGGCTCGAATTGCGTCGCAAATTCTTCTCGTGGACTCGCTGTTGAGACTACTTGCTCTCGGCCGAAGTGTCCTGCACCCTCACGATTGCTCCACTGAATTACAGCAGGAGCCCGGGCGAGATCCGTAGGCTGACATAAGCCGGCGATGCTGGGGCGAAGATAATAGATTTGCCAGCGGAAAATTGCTCACAGCACTGACTCTGAGCCGCCATGTCGTCGGCGCACTACCAGGGTCCTGCGTCGCTCCCATCGGACTATGCTCTTCTTTCACGATATGCTGGTCATCACACTGAGGATGAGCAGGATGATCAGGACGAGCAGGACCAGAGGACGTCTTCTCCACGTCCAAGGAGTCCTACTGTCACACATCAGACCATTCCTATCCCTGGCCCACTTCCCTCTGAGAACACACCTCTGCTGAACCCTCCTGTGCCACGAATTGACGAATCTTTTGACGACGACGATCGGACTGTCCACGCTTTCTGGGAGGAACTTCGCATCCTCACTCGCTATGCCCTTCCTGTCTTTGGGTACAGTCATCCACATCTTCTCTTTGAAGTTCCTTCTAACCGCGTTGTCATTCTAGTACACACGTTCTTGAGTTCAGTCTCATTATGGCGCCCGTTATCTCCATTGGTCATCTCTCCACCACCGCCCTCGCTGCTATCAGCCTTGGCTCTATGAGTGCCAACGTCACTGCTTTCAGCATCATACAAGGCTTTGCGAGTGCTCTTGACACCATGCTTCCTTCCGCGTGGACATCCTCTCAACCCCAGCTCGTAGGTCTCTGGACCCAACGAATGGGTAAGTCGGCTCCCTGCTAAATCCCCATTTTCCGAGGGCTTAAACTAATCGATCGCGTTGTTCCCATTACACTTTATAGTTGTCGTGATGGGCTTCTTGCTAATTGTAAGATACGATACTTTTGACGTTCCGGACCATGTCAGCTGACTACCCTGACTATCCTATTCTATCCTTGATTTAGCCGATGCTCCTCATCTGGTTTAACGGTGAGGCAATATTGCTTGCGCTCAGGCAAGATCCAGAGGTTGCACGACTCGCAGCGTTGTACCTCCGTTGGGTGTCTATGGGTCTTCCAGGTATGAATGATACTACCTTATATTGGGATATGCAGAGTTGACATTTGGCAAAGCGTATGCTTTCAATTGTGTGAGCCGGTACGTCCGATCTCCGTCCGATCTCGAAGGGAAAGACTGACGTGGGTGCTTACGTGCAGACGGTATTTCCAGTCTCAAGGTATGTGTTTCCTAAAGCGCGATGTGTAAGCCAGAGGCTTATAAAGGATTGCCTACTCACCAAGGCCGCTTCGCCGTACCGACGCAAATCATCCTGATTGTCGCACCAATCAACGTCGTTCTCAATTACCTTTTAGGTACGACTTTTTCTCTAATCAATACATACATCCAACTCAAAACCTTAATTCGAATATTAGTATGGGGCCCACCCTCCATTCGACTCGGATTCATCGGCGCCCCTATCGCAACTGCAATCTCATTCAACCTCGTCTCCCTCATGTCGATCGCGTATGGAGTGTTTTATTTACCAAAGACAGCGTGGTACCCCCTTAGTAAGAGGATGTTCACGAGCCTTGGGGTACTCGTGCATCTGGGACTCGCGGGTGTGGGACAGACGGCGTCAGAGTGGTGGGCATGGGAGTTGGTCGCGCTCGCGGCGAGCTTGTTGGGACCCGTGGTGCTCGCGACACAGTCGGTGTTGCTTTCGTCTGCGTCGACGACGTTCCAGGCGCCGTTTGCGTTGTCGGTCGCCACGTCTGTCAGGTAAGTTTGGATTACCTGAGCGAGTGTTGAGGCAGGTGATTGATGAAGAATAGAATTGGGAATTTGCTTGGGGAGGGAAATGCGAAAAGGGCGGGGATTGCGTCGTATACGTCGATACTTATGGCTTTGGGGCTTTCTGCGGCTTC
>JAGGAR010000135.1:0-20348 GCA_017657315.1 Termitomyces sp. K1Ag | reverse complement strand
TCACAAACCAAATTCTTCAACACCAACTTGAATTCTCTCATGTCACCTAAACTTGTATGGCTTTTTACTACCAATTCTGGCTAGAATGCATGCAGGCAAATGTCCCTGTATTGATGTATGAATGCATGAAACATGTGATTGTGTGATTGTGGCTGAGCACTGAATTTTCTTGAATTCTTTGATCTAGTGAAAATTTCACTCTGATCCTGCACTTATATATATCTGGACAAGAAATTCTTGATCTGAAGCTTAAATACATGTTTTGAGCATGTCTTCAGAGACTCAAACCACTAGCATTGGAGTTGCTTGAATCTGTCTATGACTCCATTAATGCTCAGATTCCTTCAAAGATCAGCTATGTGCCATGTTATATTTATCTCTTTCTGCCTCTAATCAAACTCCAATCAATCACAGTACAAGTTTCATGTGCAATGATGGTTTAGATCAAGTTTGGATACATGATTGTCTTCTTTGATGCCTGTTGACTACTACCATCTTACATTCTACATAATGAGGTGTTTTGATCACTTTGATAAATATAACACTCTAACAGTGATGAGCATCTATGTTTTAGGCTGATGTCCAAATGAGGCTGAATATAATACCACTCACCAATCAGCCCTGGAAAGAACCCTCCCACACTTTTCACCTTCTTCTCACTTGATCATACCCTGGATGATCAATACTTCATTCTAAAATGACACCTGAAGAACGGCAGATTCTACAGAGTTATGGACAATCTTTGCTTGTAAATGCTGTCACAATACCAACAATTTCCTGTCTGTGCTATGGTTAGTCAAATCTCTCTTAAGTCATCAACCATGCTAAATACTTAACAGGTATATTTGCACCAATTCCAGTCATGGTTGCTCATTCTTTTGCTAAGTAGGGGAGGTTCCTTCATAATGATGCACCCCATTTAATTAACATGTTTATCAGGCATTGGAGTCAATCTTGGCAAGCGAAGCTACAATTAGCAGTTGCTTGTCTGAGCATTGTCATGCTCACTGGTTTTACTGCAATTCACTCAAGTGCAGGATTTATTGAATGCCAGGCCTTTGGAAAAAGCTTTGTATCTCTTTCTGAACTTCAGCACATCTTCAATGCTTTTGTTGCAAAAGCAAGTGTAGTGGTAACTTGGTTTGAATTCATACCTGCAAGTTTCCTGTTCCAAAATCTAACAGTCTACAGCTGACAATCTTTACTTAGCCTGTCACCAATGATTTATTCATCATATGGCGTGCTTGGATTCTCTTTCAAAGGCGTAGATGGGCACTGTATCTTTCAATAGCACTCTGTTCTTCTACTTTAGGTATGGGGCCTGCTCTAAGCATTGTTCTGAGCAAGCTGATAGTCAACACAGTCATCACACTTGTCTATTTATCAATGTATTCAAATCCCAATGTCCTTCAGGCAAGTGAGGATGCCAACCATGCAACTGAGGTTTTTTTACAACTTGCAACGTTTATCTTATCATTCATGACCAATTCTGTGGCAACATCCTTCATTGGCTGGACATTATGGTGTGCTTTTGCTAACATCTTTGGACTATGCTCTGGCTCAGTACTCTTTCTCCCATTATAGGTCACACATGAAATTCTTACAAAGAAACATGGATACCAAAGAGTATCAATTATTTAAAGTGAAACACATCTTATATCTCTTGGTTGATACAGGAGCAATCTATGCTATCCTTCAAGTGTGTATTATAATTTTTACTGATTATCAAAGAATTACAAATTAGACCTTACAGCTCTCATATATTGTGATAGTTGTGTCAGTCAACCCTGATCAATTTGCTGCATTAGTTGCTTTTTATATTGTTACCCCTATCTATTTTTCAATTTCAGTGAGTTTCATTCTTTTCTCTCTCACATTCTTCATGCATACTAAATTCCTACAGTTTGTCTATCCAGCACTGACAATCTCCCTGATCCGTGGTTCATTTTCAGTTGTCGATGTGCATGAGACTGTGGTCTCACTGCAAATTCCTTCTCAGAATGTTTAATAGTGTTTCAACTTCCCTTTGACATGCTTCACTAGCATTGACCACAACTCTCCTTTACTCTCCTTTATATTCACCTCCTCTTCCTATGTTGTAATCTGTAGACTCAGCTCCATAGGTTCACTGTTTGCTTGTTTATTCTGCCTTTTCAATTTTCTCTACTATTTATGGCCTTGAGGATCCCAATCTATTGAATTTGAGCTGTCTCAATTCTGCTATACTGTTTGTGAATTTGCTATGCAATATATTGCACTACAATATTTGTCCAAAAGAATCACTCAGCATAACATTATTGGACATCCATAACTCCATATCTACTAGACTGAATACTGTTGTTATACATATGACTTTTTCAAGTCACAAGTTGGAGAGATTTATTTCATGATTGACCTGAAGAGAAGTCACTAGGATAGCTACAACTTATGCTTGGTTAAGTCTCATGGGAGAGGACCATGCCATCCAAAGATACTTTCTCAGACCAAATTAGTGACTCATGTATCAACCCAGGGATACATGAGCTATCTGATGGTAGGCAACTGTGCATTTCCATACAGTTTATGTGGGAATGGTTGGGTGAGGCTTTAGATGTAAATATCAGGATATTTTTGATGGTTAGATATGAAACTTTAGCTTTATTTAGAGTCTAGACCAGGCTAGTTGAAACTGACAGATGCAGCCTGTTGATGATATGCATGACATTTCAAAGTTGTCGATGAAGAGTGAGATAGGCCATGTAATCTTTGACAAACTCAAATTGGGCAAGGTCAGTCAAGGAAATAAGTACTATTGTTGATGAATCTTCTCCTCATGAACAGATCAGAGATGCAGGCACAGGTTAACAATAGCCAAGTATCCTCAATCCATTAAAGTCTAAGATCATCCAATTAAGAAAATGTGTTTAAGCAATAGGAAGGCCACAATGCAGACAAAATGTGAAGTTAAAGTACAAGATAGGATCCAAAGTCAGACTTGTACTTAGTATTAACACACAAGGTCATGCAGACATATTACATTGCACCACAATATTTGTCCAAAAGAATCACTACATTATTGGACATTCATAATCTTCAGGTGCAGTTAGCTGACTGTTTTAGCAATAAAATAATCCATATTGTAAATATAAATGGAGTTCATCACATCATAGTCATTGAATGCAAATGTTCTGGAGATTCTGCTTAGATCCAGGACATCATTCATTCTCAACTCCTTCCCAGTACTTTTACTGCCATGAGAACCTACTTCACAGTTGCTGCACTTTGAAATGCAAGGCTTTGGCTTACCAATATTGGCAGAAAATTAGCTGAATTACCTCCCCTGTTGCATCTCCAGATGACATGGAGAACTTATATCACAAGTTGTGGTGATTGTCATAGTCATGGAGATGGTTGAAGAAGCTCAAATGGGCAGGTTTTGGGCACACCTCCACCAAAGATCCTATGAACCCTGCACCAGGTGAACTTGCTGTTTTTTGTCCAACATGTCTACAAGTGGGAGTGAACCTTCCTGATGACTGGGATCAGGACCCTGAACAATGGAAGTACAAACACTATCTTATGCTTGATGGTAACTTCAAGGGTGACCATGTTCAACATCCCCAATTTATGGCTGTCTGAGGGAGGTGGAATGATGGCCATATGCCAAGAGTATGATGATTATATGGCCAGAGCCAAGAACATGCTGACAGTGAGTTTTCTCTTTTCTTTTTGGTGGTGGTGGCAGTGGTGGCCCTGCTACCATCTGATGACACATAGGGTGCACTTTGTAAAAATACATTCAAGGCTATTAAGCAGGCCACGATGCCTTTAAAAGCATGTGACATCAATGGCATTGCAGCTGTCACTTGTGGATACCATGAATGCTTTGTGCCCAATAGTTTAACTAATTTACTGCTAGGTAAGGGTCAATGATATTGATATGATGGAGATAATATGAAGGATACAAGGAAAGGGGAATGGCAAGCAAGTATAACAAAAGGAGAAGGCAAGAAAGAGGTAAAGTAGGATAGCAAACAAAATTAAAAGGCTTTTCTGAAGTAGAAAGGGATGGGGAAGTGGGAACATGAGCTCAGGAGGAATGACAGAGGATAGTGAGGGCAAAAAATGATGAGACAGCCTGTGGATGCAGAGGGAACACAAGAAACCCAGGGGCAAGGTGATAGCACCAAAATGACAAGAAACCACAATGAACATGTGAAATTGAGAACAAAACTGGCAAATGAGAGAGGGAGCTGAGGGAGGAGAAAGGTCATGGTCCATGCACCAGGCTAGAGGTATAAGAAGGAAAGGAAGTGGAAAAGAGGACAAGTTTTGGCGTGATAAGCTCTGGGTCCCCAGTGTGAGGATTCCTTAGGCCTTGTTTGGATACTTTGAGGTTTTGTAGACTTGATACAAGTTTTCAAACTTCATCTTTAAGAGCCACAGGCCACTAATAAACAAAAAAAATCAAAAATCATATTAAAACTCTATCTATGCATGTGTCTAAGTATGAATGCAAGGGACAGCAAGCCCTGAACTAGTTTAAAGTTGACCTAAACTGCACATTATCTGGAGCCCACTGTAGGGAGCATCTAGACCTTGCATAAACACTATAAGAACCACATTAGAGGCTTCAGCAATGAAGACTCACCACAAAAGTGAAAGGCAAAATATCCTTCACACCACTAGGATCCAAGCCAAAGAAACTCAAGGTCACTGAACTGAGGAGAAAGGAGGCAACTGTCCCAACCAAAACCCAACCAACATGTATGAGATGGAATGTGAACATTGAACACAACTTGTTTGACCTACCTGATCCAGATCAGATCACAAGAGCTCTAAAGCCAAAGAAAAAGAAGAAGTCAGTTACAATACCGAGTAACACAATGGAAGACATAATAAACCAAGCTTCACATCTACTGCAAGCTAATACTTGAGATGCTCCCAGGTTTGAATATAACAAACCTGAAAAGATCTGGTGCTTCACTGCCAGGATGGAGGAATTGTTTGTTGTGGCTGGAATAAACAATGCCCAGACAAGGAAGGAGAAGATACTGGGTTATATCAACATGCAAACAGAAGTGGAGTGGTGTGGGTTCAGAAACTTCAGAGCACTGGCCACTTGGGAGGCCTTTGTAAAAGAAGTGCACAGGTTGTACCCAGATGTTGTTGAGGATGCTAGAAGTATCAAAGCAATGACAAAAATCTGTAAAGAGCATCAACAGTTCAGTGTGGACAACATAAAAGAAATATATGTGTTTATCTGACATTTCCAGGCAGAAGTGGAAAAGCTCCTAAGGAGAGTTTATGCCAATGAACACCTGGTTCAGATGTTCTTGGAGCACTTAGACCCAGAGTTTGAGGAATTAATATGGAAACAAGCCTGGCAGAAATATAGTCATCGTACTGATTCAGAACATAACTGTCATAAGGACAATACATCAGAAGAATTACATGACCTTTTCCAGGACCTTTTTGGCTGTTCTACTTCTCTGGTCCTTTTTAAAATACTTTTTCATAGTTTTCATACTTTTAAGAGACCCAAATACTTATTATGTCGCACCTGAAAGTTTCTCCATAAGTTCACACAAAGTTCAGTAATAAACTGTTGTATGTAAGTTGTATGCATTCCTGAAAGTCTATTTATCTATCCTGCCAAGCCTATGGCCTGTTCATCAACTTCATAGCTGTCTGCATGATGTGTGCTCTAAGCCTCTCATTGTCATTGTGTGCCTCTCAAAGTCTCTTCTGTGATATTTCCAACCTCCTTTGGCCATGATAATTCACTGGCATGAACCATAACTCTCCTTTACTCTCCTTTGCATAACCCTCCTATGTTATGTGGTGATTTGTAGACTCAAATACATATGTTCATCCTTTGCTTATCTATTCTGTCCTTTCAATTTTCTGGGCATGGTTTCCTGAGCTACATCACACAACAAGACCTGCAGCAATAGTAGGGGCACCATGAATTCTTGATATCATTGGCCACTTTTTGCAAATCAGCCAGGTGATTGTTACAAATTTTTTTTTTTTTTTTTTTTTTTTATTCAATTGACGTGCTCAGCACATAGTGCCATGATGCACGGTACATCAGAGGTTGTAGTAGGGAAGTATGGTAAGCTATGAGAGCCACGGGATTCCACACCCCCCCACATATGTGGAGAATGAGTGGGCTGGCATTCCATAACCGTTTTAGGCCGCGCTCCCCTGTTACACCCGGTGCGCTCAAAAGTGCAAGTATCGCGTGTGTGGCTACAAGGTGCCGCCTGCGAGACAGGTGGCGAGGGATTGAGCAGTGCAGGCGCATGCCCAACCCATGGAGGAAGAGTAAAGGTAAGTTCGGGTACAGGATGGGGGCCGACTGGTGCTGATATTAGGAATGCATTAAGGTAAAAGGTGTTTGAGGTGAGGGGTGCCCTAATGGGCAAGCGTGGCGGTGTTGGGGGCTAGGGATGGTCAGGGCTGGGTGGCCTGTGGTTGATGTCCGGCGTCGAGAATCTGGAGGTGCTTGGTGGCATGGATGAAGCTAAAGAGGGCTCTTAAGGCATCGAGAGTGGACAGAAGGTATGACATGGACTCAGCTTTTCTGCGCAGCTTTTGACGGAGGTGTCTGTGCTGTTCAAATTGGTAGTGGGGGCAGACCAGCAATAAGTGCCGAACCGTTTTGACAATGAGGTTGCTGCAGTGGGGACAGACCAGGGTCTCAGATTGGCAAATACGGAAAAGGTGGTGGTTGAGGGGGATGTGCTGTGTGCGGAGCTGGGCGAGTATAGCAGAGTGGCATCGGTCAAGAGGCTGAACGAGATGCATGAACTTCTTGGAAGGGAAGGATTGGTCAATGACATGGACTAGTGGATATCGGGGGGACTTTTTCCATCTGGCCTTCCACATGAGTCAAAGTGATTCGAGGGCAGCTTGCCAAGCTGTGGGTATGCTGATAGGCAGAGGGGTCCTCCTCAGGGTGTTTGGCAAGGACTTGGTGCTGCTAGTGAAACCCTGTGCAGCCTGTTTCGCAAGTTCGTCGGCACGTTCGTTGGGCATGAAGTTGGCATGGCCTGGGGTCCAGTGAAGTTGTAGGTCGATGACATCACAGGTGTGGTCCAACCATTTCACGCCCTTACAATGGGCGTCCCTGCGCTGTCAGGCTCGAATGAGTCTGTCTTGTGTGGCGTGGAGATGCTCCGCTGCTGTATGGACCCAGTCGAGGAGGTAGTGGGCCGGATGGGGGTGTTGATTGAGCATGGCTTTGATCATAGCTTGGCTGTCACTGCCAAGGGTCGCTGTCGCCGGGAGTTTGGGGCCTAGCTTTGTTAGTAGGTACAAACCTAACAGAATGCCAACAATTTTGGCTTCATATACAGTGTGTTGAGACTTGGGGCCGAGATGGTAACACAGTGAGCTTTCTTCCCTGTCATGGACATACAGGACCGCTGCAGCACCAATGTTATCCTCAAAGCCCGAGCCATCACAGTAGACTGACACTGGGGCTGAGCAGAAGACATTGGTGGCAGAAATCAGTGCCAACTCCTTGCTCCCTTCGATATGGGTCGAGAAGGATGGGGAGTAGTTCGGGCGGCGCCATACTGGTTTGATTGTTTCAATGCGGGCTGGGTCCACGCCAGTGATGAAGAAGAGATGATGGAGGGGGGAGCGGTGTCGGGTAACATACTGGCCAGCTGCTCTGCAAACAGAGGAGTAGAGTGGGTGAGAGCAGGGGAGAGAAGAGAGACACACCGCTGCCCAGAAGAGCACTTTTTGGTACAGGAGCTCAACCGGGAGGAGGTTAGCATGGAGATCCATCACGTCGCTGGCTGTGGTGCTCAGGGCACCAGTGGTGAGTTTGGCAGCTCGCCTTTGAGAGGGCATAAGCTTATTAGTCACAGCGACAGAACCAAGTCTCTTCTTCCCAGAGGGAGAGTCATGGACTCCGGTATACCAAATGTCGGCTGCATAAGTGATAGCAGGGACTGCTACTGTGTTATAAAGTTGGCGGATGCGGTGGGGGGGCATACCCCCCGACGGTTTCGAAAGACGTGCCACCTGCAGGGTCCACCAAGCGGCTCTGGCCACCTTCTGGCAATGGGTGTTCCAACGTAGTTTAGGGTCAAAAACAATGCCTAGGTACTTGTATGTGGACACTGTCTTGACTGTCTGGGTAGTAACTGTGCCATCTGGGTTCACCCGGGACAGGGTGAGGTCTCCAGGAACGGTGTCTCGGTGAGAACAGGGGAAGTTCATCAGTGCGAGCTTGGATAGCTCGAACGGGGAGTTGTGTGAAACCGACCATTCAAAGCTGCCATTGACTCATTGCATCATGTCAGCAAGAGTATGATGTGCCTCATGGAGGGTCTTCGCAATCGCTAGGAGCATGGAGTCATCAACGAAGCCAAAAGATGATTCTGACCTGGAGCACAGGAGGGCTACGAGAATAAGAGGTGCATTGTAGAATGCATAGAAAATCATGGAGAGGGGACACCCTTGGGTGGTGCCATTGAGGACTTCGAAGAAATCTGACATAAAGTCATCAAACTTGAGTCTCGTATGGCGGCCCGTGAGCATCCTCTGCATAAGGCATATGTAGCATTCAGGAACCCCCCGCTCACGCATGTTATGGATGAGGCAATCACGTACTGTGTTGGGGAAGGCTCCCTGGACATCAAGGAAGAGAGCTGAAGCCACCTTCCCTGAGCGCCACGCGTCCTTGATCTTACTTACCATTGAATGCATTGCATCAGTTGTGTTACAACCTGGCCTCCTGCCAAACTGTCCTGGAGGCAGCATGTTGTGCTTCTCTGCAAGGTAAGACAGGTCAGCAGCAACAATCGTAGAGAGGAGCTTCCCAATGGTGTTGAGAAGTCTGATAGGGTGGTAGGCCTTGGCTTCCATATAGGATGGTTTGCCAGGCTTGCGTAGGACAAGGGTGGTAGAGACCAGCCAGCTGTCGTGGTAGACATCAAGCTTGAACACCGCCCTGTAGATATAGTATAGGTGGTTTATGAGGGTGTCAGCACACCGCTTCAGCACCACATTTGGTATCCCGTCAGGACCCGGTGCCTTATAGGGCTGGAGTTGAGAAATCGCCGCAAGAATGCATCAACGATTGAAAAAACGGATGTCTGGCAGGGGACATGGGTATGCCGTAAAAGGGATGGATGGGGTAGGGGGAGGAGGGGGAAAGAAAGACTCAGCAAGGACTTCGGCCTTAGTTTCGTTTGTGGTTGCCCACTTTTGAACCCCATCTGCCATCATCGAAAGTTCTGGAACGTGGTCACTAGAAAAATCAGTAGGCTCCTGCACAATGTACTTGTTGGCAGTATAAATCTGCCTGGCATCGATGCTCTCCAGCCACTTGACCCAGTGTTTGGCTTTGGCTTCACGAATGTGTTTGGCCATCAGCTTCGAGAGCCGGTCTGCTTCCACCTTAGCTGGGTGACCAATTATGTCCTGAAACTTGTAGGCTACATTGTTAGCCCTATTGTGTGCACGTTTAAGAGCCGTCAGCTCTTTCGTCCACCATCTCTTAGTGAAGGGGCATGGCTTGCGTGTCGGGACAATGTCCTCGTTTGCAATTACCTCCTGGATCACTGCCGTCAGCACCGATACCTTGGAGTGGAAGCCCTCCTTGGTCATGATCAGTTGGGCTGGGGAGTGGAGTGTCAACTTCTCCTTCAGAGCATTGTTGAATGCTGACCAATCAGCTGCCTTAAAGTCTTTGGAGAGTGCAGAGCCAGTGCAGGGAACAGGAAGTTCGACGACCATGATGATGGGGAGGTGATTGGCCAGCGGGGGCCTGAGTGAGGGGACAACACTGCAGGAGATAATGGGGTTAGTGCTGGTCAGTCTGTGCCATACATTGTCTGGGCATGTCCAGCGGTCACCCACCGTTTGGAGGGTGGGTAGCCCTGGGGGGAGGGCAAGCTCCATTTGGTAAGAACCTAAAAGGCGTAATAACAACTCCATGTCACCATCTGAAGAGTTGAGATGGCGATTCTCCACCATCTCCCAGAGTGGGTGGTGCCTGTTGAAGTCACCAAGCCACAGCATATGATCTCCATTGGAGGGGCAAATGGTGGGAAAGTGAGAGCGAAGAAAAGCAGAGAGAACAGAAAGGCTGTTGTTATGAAGGCAGTCATTGTAGACGTTAAAGAGAGCCAAGTGGCCAGCGTCCCCATTGAAGCGGACTGCCGTGACATCTGGTGATGGCACGTTCAGAAAGGAGTATGAGTCTGATGAAATGTTAGCATTAATGAGGAGAATGGAACGGGGGTGAGTGCTCCCATCACAACGGTGGGTGGAGGGGTAGCGAACCACCCAGTGAGAAGACGCCCTCATGTTACCGAGTTTGTCCAGGAAGGGCTCCTGAAGAGCGAGCACATCCCAGTCGTTTGGGTCTGCCGAGTTCAACATCGCTGCTTGGGCAACATCCAATTTGCGTACGTTCTGTTGCCAGATATGTAGTCGCGCCGGAGGCCTTGGTTGACGATTCATTGGGAGGCAGGAGGAGGTTGTGAGCCCTGAGTGCTCAGTTTCAAAAAGTCCAGCAGTGAGGCCTGGTGACGCTAGCTAGGTGCGGCAGGGAAGTCACTGGCTTCGATCCAGGGAGTAGGTGCAGGGGCAGAGGTAGACAGCTTCTTGGGGTTCAGAGCCCAAGTGGTTGGGTCACCTGTAGGGAAAAAGGGCATGCTGTTCTCTGGGTAGTGAGTATCCAGGTCTTCACAGCGCTTCCTGAAGATTGGGCAGTTATGGGAAGAGCTCGCATGAGTCGAGCCCTCGCCGCAAGGCACGCACCAAGCAGGGGACCCAATTGGGCAGTTCTCTACCACATGTCCCTCCATAGCGCAGTGGGCACAGCGCTCAACGTTCTTGCACTTCACTCAGATGTGACCGTATTCATTGCACTTGTTGCAGTGAATGGGCTCCCAAATGTCCTTATGGATGACAACATGGTGCCCCGTGACATAAATGCGCTCACGCAGGAGTAGGTTTGCAACCTCGGCCAAGTTGCATGTCACCTTCAGAGAGGCAAGGGTCTGCTTTGGAGCCCTGTTCTCAGCCTTCTTCAGCCAGGAGGCTGCAGTGATGGAGCCGCTCAGGAGGTTGTTCTCATACTTGAGTGCAGCAATGTCCTCTGCCTTGGTTGGATCGAAGATCCCCCCACATGGTACGAAGCGAACGATGAGGTTGTGAGCCTTATTGATGACCCGTGCAGAGCTGCCCAGACAAGTCATGGCCAGCTCCCAGTCGGGGTCCTGTGCGTAGCTGGGGAACCGTGTAGCAGACTTGATGGAGTTGAGCTCAAATAGGTAAGCCCCTCGTTTGAGAGACGTCATGCCACAGATCATCATCCTCGAGGGGGTAGGCGTTATCCCATTGACGGCTGCCATATTAGCCGTAGCTTTGTCGACCTCAGCCAGGTAGTTGTTCATCCATCTACGGAGCTCAAAGTTCTCAGACGGTGAACGGTCCTGAGGGGTGTCAGCACTTGAGGTGTCGACTTCAACCAGCACAGTCTTGGCATCATGACAAAGGCGCTGTTGCAAACGGGTCTGCTGAGGCGAGATGTTTGGGTTGAACTGGGTGGGAACAGGCTGGGAACCCAGTGGGTTAGAGGACACGACATTGGCCTAGGTGTGGCGAGCAGGGGGCAGCTGGGGGGTTGCCTGGGCTATGGGCGTGGTAGCAAGCTTGTCGACGACGTTGCTAAGCGAGCTTGTCACGGTCTCGAGCTGCGTGGAGATACTCTTGAGTGCCAGGGTGGTCTCAGCCTGAGAGGTGCTGGTGGCTGAGATGAACTCCAAGGTTGATGACAAGTGGTCAACAACGTTCCCAATGTGGGTGAGTACCTTGGAAGCTACAGCCTCCGCAAGTATCTCGGACGTCTGGTCAGTAACGTCATCCTCCAGCAAGAACGTGGCCGCAAGGACCACGTTCTTCACATTGTTCTCCAGTCTTGGGCCCTTGGAGACCAGCACTGCAGTCATCAGCACACAAACGAGCTTCATGCAATCCCACGGCTCTCCAGCAAGGATCCATCCCTTGGTCTCCATCCAGCGCCGTGCGTCACTTGCCGATTTAACCGGGCCGGTATCGCCTCCCATCAGGGCACCGATTTCAGCTCATGTCAGGAGCTGTCGTAGTGAGGGCAGGGTCTCAGAGGGGCTGGCACCGCTAGGTGGCGGCCTAGACGACTGATGAGTCGTGTTCAGCATTGAGGGCGGTGGCACCAAGCAGCTAGAGGGGTTGGGTAGAGATTTAGGATGGCTTGTTAGGCTGGAGAGATGAGCTAGGTAAGAAAGTAGGTCTATTGCTATCTAAAAATCTAAAACCAGCCAGGACCCCGAACGGGATGATGGTGGTCAGAGATCAAGAAGCGTCCCCTTACAAATTGTTATAACCTTGTATGCAGTACGTCTCACTCACTTTGATAGCAAGATCCCAGTCCTTGCCCCATTGGGGTGCTGTTCCTTTTTCAGCCCAAAGGTTGAAGATATCAGTCAGAATTTTATCTTTGACCAATCATCCCAGCCTTTGAGCATGACTCCTGATGGTAGAGGTCCTTATATGGCTTGAGAACAGCCTTCTCTTTGATGAAAAAAATAGGTACTGGAAGCCACGGGTTCAACATGGAATCTTGGAGAAACTTCAATCAGATCTGAATGAAGCAAATGCATCAATCAAATCACATGACCTTTGTTGAATCAAGTTTCAGAATTTGGTTGATGGGACCAACCAAAAGTACATCATTCAAATTTGATCATCACTTGGCTCCATGAGCAACCACCTGAAAATGTCAGAGGAGCAAATAGGCCAGCTGTGGGGCTTGAACTCACTCACTACATCATAAGTAATTTACCATCCATTCATGATATGACTGGTATACCATGCTGGCATTTGGTTGAATGGCCATAATTCAACCTCTCCATCAACTTTTGACATTGATTAGTTTCTGATCTGCATGAGCAGCTGGTGGGAGCCTCAGTTGATCAATTCACATTAATCAGCTTCAGATGGTGGCTAGAAATGTGATGCAACTGTGCTTCTTACAAGAATACATAGCACTGCTTGCAAGATCACCCAACCTAGTTCTCAATAACCTCACAATACTCCATGACAAACTGGCCTGGTAAGCACAAATGAACAAAGGTCACAGAAATGAGAAACAAGCAGACCATGGTCAATGAGTCAAAAAGTGCTTCTCCATGGCAGTCAACCATCATGGTCTACCTGTCTTACAAACTGTCCAGCTGCCACTCAGACCAGACCCACCAACTATTCCTCCATCCACACCAATTCCAATGGAAGAGGATTGTGTTACTGTGGTGGACAATGACTATAGTATGGATGATGTACCACAAAGAAAGTTCAAAGTGTGGTTGTTTCAAATAGTCATATGGTGCTGATTGACATTGCTACAGTCTCAGGCAGATTACATTGATGGATTTGTGAAATATACTCCTCAGCTCCTTCAGGGCCTCATGCATGAGAAAGCTATTAAAAACAGCACAAAATGTTTTGAGTGTTCCCAAGGTTGTTTAGGTAGGTAGCATTGTTGAGACTGTGTCTCACTCAGAATTTTTTGTCATTGATGTATTCAAAAATCACACCTGGCCAACCCCCTCCATTGCCTTGAGGTATAAAATGACCAATACTTCCAACCAATGCAGATATCAGATGTCGATAGATATTTACTTGTCAACCATGAGACACCTCAAACAGGTAGGGGCACCACACTGTATGGTGTTGGACCTTCCAATAGACAAGAAATTGTATGGTCTTGATGGGGCCAGCAGAACCACTGAATGGCCCAGCAGACAAGATACAGTGTAGTGTAGTCAAATGAGAAAGCAGACAATAAAGAGTCAGTAAAATGTAAATGAATGTCTCAGTGGACAAGATACAGTGTAGTGTATCAGATGAGAGAGTGGACAATAAAGAGTTAGTAAAACATGAATGAATGTCTTAGGGGATGAAATACAGAGTAGTGTATCAGACAAGAGTGTGGACAATAAAGAGTCAGTAAAATGTAAATGAATGTCTCAGCAGACAAGATACAGTGTAGTGTATCAGATGAAAGAGTGGACAATAAAGAGTCAGTAAAACATAAATGAATGTTTCAGCAGATGAGATAAGGCTCTGGATTGGCTTAGGTGGGCTGGAATGGGTGTGTGCAGGCTCTGGGCAGGCTCAGGTCAGCATCAGCATGCCTGAAATGGGTCTATTACAGCCTCTGGATTGGCTCAGGTTAGGAAATAGGCCCATCACAGGCCCAGGCTTGGGTGGACCTCTCGGGCACCCCGAAATGGGTGCACACCCTTGCTGGCATTAGTGCCTGTGGATGCACACTTCTTACAGGATTTAGAAGCAGTCATACTTGTCAGTTGTCTTCTGGATTTTGTGGCAATATCCTTCATTGGCTGGACATTATGGTGTACTTTTGCCAAACCCTTGGGAATATGCTCTGGCTTAGCACCATTTCTCCCAACATAGGCCACACATAAAATTCTTACAAAGAACCATAGATACCAGAGAGTATCAAGTATTCCAAGTGCAGCACAACCTATATCTCTTGGTTGACTCAGGAGCAATTTAAGCCATCCTTCAGGTAAGAATTACAAGTTTCACTGATTATCCAAAAATTACAAATTGGACCTGCAGCTCTTAAATATTGATGAATGCATCAATCAAATCTGATCAATTTGTTGCATTCATTGCTGTTTATGTTGTTAGCAATATCTATTATTCAATTTCAATGTGTTTCATTCATTCCTCCCTCATATTCTTTATGCATACTAAATTCCCACAGTTTGTCTATCCAATACTCATGATCTTTCTTATTTGTGGTCTATTTTCAGTTGTGAATGTGCATGAGACTGTGGCATCACTGCAAATTTCTTCTCAGAATGTCTGATGGTCTCCCTTGGACATGATAATTCACTGACATGAATCACAACTCTTCTTTACTCTCCTCTATATGCACCTCCTCTTCCTATGTTGTAATCTGTGGACTCAGATCCATATGTTCACCCTATACTTATTTATTCTGTCCTTTGGATTTTTTGTACTACTTATAGCCTAGAGGACCTCAATCTATTCAATTTGAAATTCAACCATATTGCCTTGACTTATCTTTTACCACCATATGTATCCAAAAGAATCACTCAGAATAACATTGTTGGCCATTAACAACTCCATGTCCAAAGTTTGAGAGAGTTATTTGATGATTAACACAAAAAGAAGTCACCAGAATAGGTACAACATATGCCTCATCATTTCTTATAGAAGAGGACAATGCTACCCAAAGATACTTTCTCCAGGGTAGGGCATGCACTGATTAGGTGTCATACATTCCAGTGGAACGGGTTTTGTATTGTAGTCTATGGATCTGCTGGAGTCCACTGTACTGTAGTGGAGCCTCAACATTATGATTGTGACAGTGATGAAGTCAGAAACCACCTATATGTGTAAGTGTGTGTCTGTCAGGAGGAAAACCACCAAAAATACAACACTACAGAGTGGAAGTGGTTATAGAGTGACTTGTGTGTGAAACAGGGAGCACTAGCAGATTCTCAGAAGTGAGAGCTGAAAGATGGATATAATATCAACTTTTTGCCAAAACATCAGCAATGGTCAGTGCAGCACTAGGGTGATATCAGGTGCTGGAAATGAGCACTCGCACTAGAAACTGCATTGGCAGTGAAAACAAGAAGTTGGTATCAATATAGGCAGCATGTGGCCAAAATACCTCAAAGTGCTGTGCTAAACTGGAGAGTGCTAAGCAGTAGTGGTGGAGAGTGTGTGTCAGTAGTGCTTGAATTGCTAGTAGCACCAATGAGCAGAGAAAATGACTGAAACATTGGTAGAGGTGTGTTAGCAATGAGTACAAGGTGAAGTTGAAAAATATGAATGGGTAAGTCAGTAAAATGAGCATAGAAGCAATGGAAAGGGAGCACTAGCAGTCATGAAAGATAGTACTGTTGCTTGGTAAACAGAATGCACCAATGCAGTAAGGAAAATGAGCAAAATTGTTGGTAGATAGATCTGCATGTAGAAAACTAAGACAGAAATTGTTTGGCAAAGAAAGTGCAGTAGCACTGATGCAAGTGCTAGTGCTAGGAATCTGTTGATTGGAATTATGTAAGCAGCACTGAAAAACGTTGACAATGAAAAATGTTGGCGTTGGTAAGAAAAGTCATTGGAAATGGGATATCATGAAGAGGGAATTTAGTGCAAGCATGAAAACTTTGTTGCTAAGGTCTAGAGTTTGGCAGAAGGTCCACAATGTGTCATTCATGATGTGTTCAGCAAAGTCTGTTGGACAGTCTACCAGCCAGTGTGGGTCGAATGCAGTTGGGTGGTCAGTGGATGACAGATTTGGTGGTGACAAATGTCATTCCATTGTGAACCCCAATAAGAATAGTATTCTGTAGTGGTATGTAATAATTGGATGTGCATAAAAGAAATTGTGGGTTGGACTGTCATAGCAGCTTGTAGGTGGATGGATTGCAATGAGTGGTATGTAATAATTGAATGTGTGTAAAAGAAATTGTGGGTTGGACTGTCATAGCAGCTTTGTAGGTGGATGGATTGCAATGAGTGGTAAGTAATAATTGGATGTGTGTAAAAAGGGTTGTGGGTTGGACTGTCATAGCAGCTTTGTAGGTGGATGGATTGCAATGAGTAGTATGCAGTAATTGGATGTGTGTAAAAAGGGTTGTGGGTTGGACTGTCATAGCAGCTTTGTAAGTGGATGGATTGCAGTGATGGCTTTGTAACAGAAATGTGCAAATGGCAGAAAAAAAAGTAATTCATGACACAGTTAATAGCCAGCCTGGGTATTGAACGCAGAACTGCACAGTCAGAAGTACTAAAAGCAGAAACACTTTAACCTCTGCACCACACTGGCTTACTTTACCAAGAGACATTTTAGGTCAAGGGACCACAATTTGAGTTGGCAACCATAATAAAAGCAGAAGATAGTTTTTCAACAGAAAGGAGCATGTAACAGATGGCAGGTTGATGGAAGATAGATAACAAAAAGGAGTGGTAACAACAGGAAGGGTTGGGAAATGCCAGTTGTGGGATTCAAACCCAAGAGCACCTTGCGCAGGTAACAGCTATAAGAAAGCTATTTACCAATGCACCATACTGGTCTGTCAACAGGAGCCATGCACAATGTACTCTGCTTTGATGTCATGACAGTTTTCTAATGGAAAGGAGTATGTAATGGATGGCATAGGCAGCAGAAAAAAAGAAGCATTGTGATGGAAATGCCAGTGCCAGGATTTGAACCTGCCAGCTACCAAACACAGGTAATGAACTTTGTCAAGCGCATTATCTGATGTGCCATACTGGCTTATCAAAAACATCAACCATATGTCCTTTGATGGGTCTCCACACATTGTCCACCCCAGAATCATTGTCTGTCCCAGAATCATCATCCATTGGTTTGAATGCAATGGAATATGGGTTGGTTGACCATTAAGAGATGGTGTATTTGCAAGTGACAATATTCTGATGGAGATGGGCATTCTGTTTCCATCATGAAGCCCAGTCACAAAATTGTACAGTGGCAGTAGTAAATTGGATGCATGTAATAAAAAAAGGCTGATCAAAGTTAAATACCAGTTGGATGGAAAGCCTGTTGGATGGAAAATGGTCAGACCATCAAAAGGATAGCAGCTTGATGTGGTGATGGCTTTCTAATGGAAAGTTATGAAAAAAAGAAGCATTGTAACAGAAATGCCAGACACAGGATTTGACCCTTACACAGGTAACATGCCCATTAAGCATGTTACCAATGCACCACACTAGCTTGTAAATGTAACTGAAAAATGTGCTGTTACCGATGCCCCCAGCAGAGCCTATGAATGAAAAAAAAATTCAATGATAGACTCGACTCATGCCAGATTCAGGAGTCAAACCCAGGAGTGCCAGCACAGGACATGGTTGTATCAAGATATTTACCCATGCACCACACTGGCTTGTATACCCACATGATGTTTACCAGCCAGTGTGATGCATAGATTAAGTACTTGATAACAATGTTATCCATGTCATGGCACATGCAGGTTCAAATTCCCATCCTGGCATAAACACCCTGACTCTTGTTCTTTTTGGTAGCAATTACAAGCCAGTGTGGTGCATGGGTTAAGCACTTGATAAAAGTGTTATCCATGTCATGGCACATGTGGGTTCAGATCCCCATTCTGGCATAAACATGTCAACTCATGCTCATGTTTTTGGTTGAAAACCATCATGAATCTACTGAAGATGTCTGCAATGACACATGCCATAAGCACTCCACCATGGTTTTGGTAGAAAGCTGTCACAAAAGTGACTGTCTGTTAACCATCCAATCAATATTCTGTTGGTTCCATGACTCCACTAGAAATGGCTGGTTTGCTGTCATCAACAAATCCATAGTGGCTTTGATGGAAATAGGCATTCTGCCAATAACTAAAAAATCAGGGAGATCATATCCCAGTTGTGGGGTTTGAACTCACCAATTCCTACACAGGTTAGCAAAACAACACTCAAAGAATTTGAAACATTAACCCATGTACAGTTATAATGATGCTGCTTGGGACAAATTGACCTGTTACACACAAATAATGTTAGATTAGCCTAAAAGTTCAATAGTGTATTGCTTGATAAGTACTCTAGCCATGTCTCAGGTAGGAAGGAGATTGATCATAAAGTACTTGAGATATGAATGGAAATGTGTCAAAAATGGTGTATTTCAAGATTGTGACAAATTTTGATCACACTTGGTGCTCATTATGGTCAAAGTTTTGGATATGATAAGTATCAAAAAAACTTTGTCTATACATCAGGGCCAATGTGCACCAAATAAAGTAGCAATCCATGGAAAATTGTGGTCTAAAGATGGGGGATTGTTCTGATGGCCATCACAGTGTGACATCAGGCATGATAGCACATCATGACATGTCACTAATCAACCAATTACATGGCTCTCCCCTTCTATTTTGGTCTAGATGGTAAAGAACACACTCTCTGATTGTGTCAAAAAGCAAAAGAAGTCCTGTGCAAAGCAGAAAAACTTGCGGGAGGCAGCCTGGATATATCTTACACTAAAGAATGTGGGGAAAAAAGAAGTCTCCAGGATGTGGCTAAAGAATTCTATGTGACAAAATCCAGCCTTCAGTGTCTCATTGATGACCCAACACACAGAACCATTCTAGAATTCAATGCTGCTAAAAAAAGATTGACATCAGCGGAAGAAGACAAGCTTGCCAATTTTATTGTGGAATCTGCAGAACATGGTTTTGCACTCACCCATCATGAGATTATGAGGTTTGCAACTGTAATCCTTCAAAGCCAACTTGGGACAGACTGTGAACCACTCAGCTCATGCCAGGTCTTCAGTTTTCTGGAATAGCATCATGATAAACTTCAAACCTTTTGGAGCAAGCCATTGGACATGCAGCATGCTAAAAGTTTGAATCCAAGGACAGTCAAGTCCTTCTATGACATCATCAAAGAGTTTGTGGTTGAGCTTGGTATATGCCCAGAAGATTTCTATGGGATGGATGAGAGTGGATTTCCAACAGCTTATCCTGGGAAAGAACATGTTGTAGGTTCTTGAGGTACTAAGACACAGTGGAGCTGATTGAGAAAATGTTATGGCACTTGTCACCATCTGTGCTGATGGGACCACTATAAAACCCATGATAATCTCCAAGGGAAAGAATTTTATGTCACAATGGAATGATGATTATGTGACAGAAGCACAGTGAGCAAAACTTCTTTTGATTTTCCAGGAACTTAAACAAGTTACAGCATTGTGTGGTCCAAAAATGGCTGGACTGATAGAAAAATTGGCTGGCAATGGCTAGAAGAGGTCTTTGACAAGAAAACCAAAGAGAAGGCAGGCAATTGCACTCATGTTCTTATCCTGGATGGGCATAGTTCTCATTACATGCCTGACTTCCTGAAGTACGCATGTGAGAACAACATTATCTTGATTGAGTATCCATCACATTGCACCCATGCTCTTCAAAGCCTTGATGTAGTCTGCTTTGCAAAGATGAAGGATGAGTTCAAGCAGGAGATAACTCAATTTGAGGACTCTCACCAAAGGCCTGCTACAAAAGGAGACTTCACTGGCCTCTTTGGACATGCATATCTTTGAGCCTTTGATGAAGACACGGTCAAAGCAGCATTCCGAGTGACTGGTGTTTTTTCTTTAAATCATGAAGTCATTACTGAGAAACAGCTGAAACCTAGCATACCTTCTTCTATCAAAGGTGGTTTTCCACTTCCTCAGCCAAGTCCTGTCCATGCCATCATGGTGGCCTTTCATCATAATCCTCCCACATCATTTGATGTTTTGCCTTTGACACATA
>JAGGAR010000134.1:0-20375 GCA_017657315.1 Termitomyces sp. K1Ag | reverse complement strand
GTCGCCTTTAAAGTGTTGCCATAATTGAGAAACCATTCTCAAAACTTCAAACTCTTCCTTCCAAAGTACATTGGTAGCATTATTTTTCTGCCAAAGTAAAAGCAAGTCGCTGAGCATCTCTAAACTCTGGCACTGATAAGTGGGATCCTTGGCATGCTGATGTGCTAGGTGGACGACAGGGAGGGAACTGATAACGAAAGCCTGTGCATTGAGCTTCGCGATATAAGCAGCCATAGCATGATCCTTGGTGGAAAGGGACTTGGGCGCCATTGAAATCTGAGATCTGGATTGGGAGATAATAAAGTGAAGATTGAGATAAAAAGATGAATTGGCTTACCAAAGAAGATAGTGACGATAGGGGAACTTAGTGGGAGAATGGGGGGAAATGAAGGAAAGACTTAGGTGATTTGGGGGCAGATTTATAGAGGTTGGGAAAAACTAAAAATAGCTGGCTTCTGTGGATCCCGAAAGAAGCTAGAAGTGTGGCCAATCAATATTGGTCATAACGATGGCAATTGACTGAGGACAGTCAAGATTTCAGTTGGGGGGAGATGATGAGCCTTGGATAGCGCTACAGGAATTTTTTCAGACTTTTCGCTATTTTATTTGACTCAGAAAAGCGTGATGCATCTGTCATGTGATCTGAACACATGATTTTCACATGATTTTTATGTGACCTCTTGAACATCTCTTGTTTATATGTCTTGGTGCAGATTTTGTTTGGTGGGTCTGCTGTATCACCTAGTCTTTACATGCTGCCCAACACACAACATGATCCTGAAGAGTGATGACCTTGTCCCAATAGGTTATGACTCAGAGTGGATAATATGTTGTGATGGCTCCAAGGTGAGCATATCTGACTGATTGAAAGCCATCAAGCCAGGCTTGATGGCTTGGCTCAACAAGTTTTTGAATGGTTTGCACATCAGAAATTCAGAGGTGATGGATACACATGATCTCTGTATCAGATAACACTGTAGGTGGTTCTTTGCTGAAGAAAACCAAAGGATCATCCTTGTTCTTTGATAACTGAATTGAAAATGAGAAGTTTTATAGGACAGATAGTGATGTTGTGGATTCTGGAAGGATCTTTGTAGAGATAGCATCAGAAATTTTGAATTCAGCTTTGGCCTTTCATTTGATCATGGGTGGCATGTCTGACAAAGCATTTCCTGGGTCTATTGTGAGGAAGCTTGCTTGTTGTGAGGTGAGTCAGCAATTTTTTTCAATAGCCAAGATCTTGAGTGTTAATTACTGGGCTCACACTATGATGACCAACATTCAGTCAAACATCATAGGTATCATATACTTACCATAAGTACTTCCTCATGGTATGGATGACTGAAATTGTTCCATGCTACTCAATTTTGCCTAAGATATGAGTGAACACTTGGTGAAAATGAACACTTGTGGGCCCTGTCACATATCACTCTCTGGATTGAACAGTAGGTTTAGTGAACACTTTGGTCACATGTCACACCTGGTGAACAGTTGGTCAAAATACTACAGTATATAAGTGTCAGGCCACCTTCCAAATGCCCAAATCAATCTTGCTCATTGGTTCACCTGGTTCTGTTCTTAAGTCTTGCCTCTGTTTTTGTTTTGGGGTACAAGTGTCACCAGATAATGGCAGAGTCATATATCACCTACCTCTTAGTACAAGCAAAGCACAATATATCCCAGCCTGTAAGCTAGAGGAGGATGTAATATATGAAAGCCTTGTAGTTTCACATGGGCTCTGAATCCTTCACATGGTTGGTGGTCAGCACTTTGGCAATGCACTTGCACCTGCCCCAACTGTGGCAGACAGTGGCAAGAGTAATCCGAATGCCTTGGTGGTAGGTCATCCCAATGTTTTCATTATTGATCCTTCACATTATTTCTACAATGTGATCTCAGGTATAATTTCCCTTTATCATCACATTTAGGATCCACACCTAGTCGTACCTATCCTCATTTTGAAGCATTTGACTGACTACTTTGTATGATTCTCATGTACATATTTTAATGTTGTACATATGATGAATTCAGAAAACATGCAAATTTCATGACATATCAAATTTCCAACTACAGGGCTAGTAGTAGCAGCAGTTCAACATAGCAGTCTCTGGTCAGTGACTGGCACATACATAATGGCACAAGAAAAAGTCCTTCCACCTTACATCCTTTCAACACTCTTAGAAGGGCACAGTTTTCTATGTTCAGGCATCCAAATCCCTCAAATATGCGGGCCTGACACCATTGATAAGAGAGATCTGGGTGGGCAAGGAGTGGCATAGCAGGATAGGACAATAGTTTTGCTAGTACTGTAAATGACATTGTCAAGCAACAATGTATAAATTGCTCTGTCCTGACAAGAGTAAATGGAAGACTCACTGACAGAATGAAAGGTGGATGTTTGACCCATGAACAGGGTGGCATTAGCAGACATTGAGATGGCATATAGAAAGATTCAGGCATATTACATTTCTGCATAGCTTTATAATTATGGATTGAATGACAGTAAAAAATCACTTACCTTGATGCCAATCAAAGCCAGTCAATGAATAGCCATGTCAGAATGGAATAGGCAGAGATAGTCAAATTGCAAGTTCTAAGGTAATGCTCAGCAGAGAAGAAGGCCAATAACAGCATATATATCATATCTATTCGTGGTAGGCTCACCAGGAGAGTGAGCACAGCTTCAAAAACACCATGGGGCAATGCGTGTAGTTGGTGCATGTAGTGAAGTTCAACCACAGAACCTTTTGAGACACATACAAACAAATGGCTGGGAATAGCCAGGTGGCGTTTTCAAGAATATCATTGACAATGTAAAGCATTCTTTGCTTATAATGACAAACTTTTCAAGCTTTAGAATACAATACTCGGTATAACATAAGGTATTTTTAAGAAAATATCTGTGATTTGATGCCTGGGGAGTTTTTGTCAGATGAAACTCAAGATTGAGCACAACTCAGCATGGATTTAATGCAAATACTTATCATGGGTACTATCATGATACAGAATTTGTTACATGAAAATTATGACTGTGGTTTTAGGACATAATGAAGCTCATAAACACTCTTATCTGGTTAAATCTGGTTCTCTATTCCATATATGACACCTTTAGATATTGTGATGATGTGTAGTGCCATACAAAGTGAATATATATGATGTTGTGGCCTGTGCTAAACATACAGTTAACAGGAGTCTTGACTACATGATCTATAGTATTCATAAGTACATTGGCATCATCAAATGTACAAAGCCAATGACTGGTACAAGATAAACATGGATTGATCATGATCCTTTGACAAGCTGGATATTGATTCCATCAATTCCAGGCTGTTTCAAACAAGTTTTGAGGTATTAAAGACAAGAACAAGTGATAGAGAGATTGAAAACATAGCTGAACATGGTTGGTTCCATTATTTGAAATAAATGCCTGGTTGGTGTACTTTACTCAGGGAGATTTTGAAGCATATATAACTTGCAGTATTCAGGAATCAGGGAATCAACATGATCACTAAGGATAGAACTTAATGAGAAAGAACAAGACAGGTGAGCAATATAGTGTCCAAACTCCAGTAGGTGAGTTATGATGATATGATATTTTGCCATTTTATTCCATGAACCACAAATGATAGAAGATTAAACATAAAGTCTGTCAGATGCAATGTATATCAAAGAAGAACATGCCTTGGGCCACAGATATAGAGAGAACCAAATGGGTGAGCAATGTAGTATCAGAACCTCAGTGGACAAGCTATAATGATATGATATTTTGCCATTTTATTCCATGAACTATAGATGACAGAAGATTATTTGTAAAGTCTGTCAGGTGTGCCAGATATCAAAGAAGAACATGCCTGGGCCACAGATATAAATAGATATGCAGATTCAAAAATCTGATATAGTAGAGGAAGCATCACATTGCAAATTGATGCAATGGTCCAAACTACAACAAATGAAGGCAGTATTGTGTAGTGATGCCCAGCATTGACAGCATTGCCAGGAAGGTAGTGAACAGACAATGGAGTTTCCCAATTATTCAGTGATGTGTGACACACTTGTAGATGAGAGGCTCCAATACATTGTGGTTGTCTTGTAGTGACAAAGCTATAATATATGAAAATGACTATACAGCCTGCAAGTGTACACTAGACCATGAAAACTCTGTTTGATCCCTACACCAATAAGCACTCATTGCCTATCACATCAGCTAAAATCTTTCAGGCTTATGGAGCCAATTTCATTTTGTGAGTTCTTGACCCAACACTCACATTTACTCCCTCCTTTCTAGTACAAGCTTGTTGTGACGAGTTTCTTCAGCAAACATTGATGACACAAGATCCTTTTGCTGTCTGAGGTTCTTCCCCTCTTCCTCACTGAAACTAGTTTCTACTGGAAAAGAGCAACAAAAGCCTATACTTAATGACTGGCTATTTCTATTAGAAAGAGACACTATTTAGTGTCCAAAGCCTTTTTTGCCAGGAATATGTGCAGGAAGTGCTATGCAACTTATTTTCAGGCTATACATCTAGATATATTGATACAGTCCCTCTAATCAGATGTAGTACCATATGCGACAGGCCCTCTAAGTAAAAACACTGTCAACTTAGAGACTTGTATTGATATGCATATCAATACACATGCCCCACTGCCTGTACCTGCTAGTATCTAGCTTGCACCTTGTTGTTGCTGTTACACACAGCCATCAGTTTCCTTCCTTTTCTGGAACTTGTCCATAATGGCCCCTTCCCAGGTTGATCGCTGTTCCACACAGCAATCCTATCTAGGCCTCCTTCACATGCCCCACCATTTTGGTGGTTCCTTTCCTTTCCTCACCACACCGTCCCAATATCCAGCATGCTCTAGCCTCCATAACTCTCAGGCAGCGTTCATGCTTCAAAAATTGCTTTGTAAGTGGCATTCTCTTCTCACTTGCTCATTCTCACCATGATTTTTTGATTTACCTAGATTGCCCCCTCCCCCTCTCCCACTTGTGCCCTTGAATATCCATGCACCCTAGCCTTGTTAAACCTTCAGGCATTGTTCATCCTTGGGAGATTGTTTTGTATGTGACAGTCTATTCTCAATCATCATTCTTAATTTGATTTTTTCCTTCCTTAGATTGACCTCAGTTCTCTCTCTTCACAGCCCAATTATGTCCACTGCTGCACCTCTAGGGTACCATACTTTCAGTACTTGGATTTTTGTTGCATACACTCAAGATCTCCAGCATACTTTTCTCACCACGTCTATTTCCTGTTCCCTAGCAACCATTATTTATTCCATCCACCATCTAACACATGTTCACATTGTATTGGAAACCCCATCACATAATTGAATGTTTTACTTGCCATACTGTCTCTCCCAGCTAATATTAAAAATACAATTTATTTGATTTATCATCACAAAATCACTTTCAACTGATTAGATATTTTTCATACAAGTTTTTTTTCCCAACATAAGTCTACTATCTAGTTTTCTTTCATCTCTCAGATTTCTTACTTAGTATTCAATAGATCTTGTTATTGTATAATAGGCTACTTTCTACGAGTGGATTTGTGTGTTGATTGCACTTTTTCAGACGCTTCAGGCTCGACTGCCTTTTCTCTTGCTCAAACTCCTTTTGTGACATGTTCAACAACTGTTCCACCAGGGTTCCTCTTGTGAACGTGTTCATGTGGACCTGCAATTACTTCATTCTTTTTGCAAGTCTCCTTGATGATCTTGTTCCTCTCTCATTGGAGCCTCTTTGTTTCAGATGCCTTTTGTGCTGGAGTTTTCTCCACAGATACTTCCTCATGAGGCTTGACAACCAGCGCTTCAGTGATTTTAGCACTGTAGACAGTGTAGTCACTTTCCTGAGTTTGTTTCCACTTCATGGGTCAAGGACAAGGGCATTTAGTAGGTGCTGAAGCTGCAGTGGTCACTTGAGAGGGGTTAGATACAGCCTTAGTTGCCTGGGATGAGTTTGACAGATCACCAAGATCCATTGGCATATCTGGAGGGTGTGAGGATGTGGGCTCAGGGCAAGGAGGAAAAGATGCATTCCAAAGTAACGGAACAATGAATGAGAGGTCCTCATTATTCACAGCTGATGCACTGATATCAGGGTCATTCCCAGGAGGATTGATGGATGATGAAGTAAATGGTGGTAAAGTACGTGGTGGTGAAGTATGTGGTAGCAAAGATTGTGGTGGTGAAGGCACAGAAGATGTCCTGGAGTGTGATGCACATAGAGCTCATGCCTGAGACAATGCAGCACTTATGTTATCATTGTCATCTGATGTTTTTCTGGGCATTTTATCAGAGCTATCAGAATCATTATCCCCAGATTGACTCTCTATGCCTTGTGAAATGAACCACCAAGGCACATCTGGACTTTCTTGGTGTTTGTGTTGAGGTTGACTGCTTCAAGTGTCAGCCATGGCCTCCTGGACATCTTTGACTAGTTCCATGCCTGCTGGAGGCAGGGCTCTTGCGAGGCATGTGGTAGAAGCTGTCAATGATTACTCAAGTATGAAACCTTAAGAAATGCACTCAGTACTTACAAAAACAATTATAGATGTGTTGTCCAAATGGCTTCAGGATCACGTCATCAAAAGGTAGGTAGGCCTGCCTGAAGTTATGGTTGCCTTTGACTGACTTTGGCCCAAAATAGTAACTGTAGAATGTTATCAATTTTGTTGTCCTCATATTTAGCATGTGTGACATATGTCTCAGTAAAGAAGAAGATAGCCTGCTTGCAATAATCAAAAAAACCAAACCCATATTCTCTGCAATAGATGTGAGCATCACATTCAATAGGGACAGCAGCATGTGAAGCGCTCTGATTTGACATTTAGTGATTAATCAGTTACTTTGAATAAATTAATAAACTTACTCTTAATATTGCTTAGGTGTTCAAAGTGATAGTACCAATTTCTTCTGCAAACTCCAATATCTCTGCCTCTTGCCTGGCCTTGATATCATTCTTGATGTTGTCACTTGCATTCATATAAAGTTTGTTGACCACCTGGCATCAGACAGCAAGCATTTGCCTCAAGTTTGTGTGATTGACTCTGGTGAGTGCCATTTCAAGTTCCTTGTTGATATCATCCTTGTAGAACATCTGGTAGTGTTCCTTCTCCTGGTGTACTCACTTGCTCTTGTCCTTCTCAACAAATGCTATGAGTCATTTAAAGTCATGCTGAGAACCACAAGTTTCTTTACACATGGCATGGTAGAACCATGATTGCAATTGCTTTATTGCTATGGTGAGTTGATTTAATTTTATGGAAATCACAAAGCTTACCTCCTTTCACTTCTTGATTGCTTCTCCTAGCTTTTTCTGCTTATCTACAGTGAGTTCCTCATTGGCAGATATATCTGAAAGACACGATTGACACTCTGGAAATTCCAAGAACCATTCTTGGGTGACTGCACTTTGGTAACAACTGACATTTGCTTCACCTTCACAAGAATTGACATCATCCTTTGCTTTGGCAACAGCATAGTCTGCAACACAACTCTTCAGTCATTTTTCTTGTTGCTTAGTCATCCATTTCTTGCCTATTGACAACATTGGGTCAAGGATCAATAAATTTTTGTTATTTACAGGTAATGATTGCTTTCTCACAAACCTACATTATGCACTCATTGATCAATTCACAATAGCTGATTTTGACATGTGCTTTTCATTGCTCATTGTCTCCAGTTTCCATGTGCCAATGTTTGACTTATAACATCAAACAAGTTTCCATAATTCAACTGGTCCAAGTTCCTCTGTCTTCCTGTCTTCCTTTGATGCATGCACCTACTCCCCCAGTTAACAATTAGGAGCCTTGCCACTCCTGTGTGTCAACCCTTGAAAGACTTTGCATTGCAGCTGGTGCCTTGTTGTCTACCAATGAGAATACACTCATTGTTTTCTTTGTTATTGTTATCTATTGATTCATCTATTCGCAGCTCTTTGTTGACTTTCTGGTGTTTCTTTGGCCATTGGATCCAACAATCTCATTGATCCTTTACAGGCATCAAATAGTACGTCCTGTATTATACTTCTTTGACTGATACATTAATACTACTAGATTCTGTTTCAGATAGCGAAGTAGTCTCCAAGTCTCTCACAGATCATATTGATGATGAGGTGGTCTCCATCTCCAGTGGGTCCACAGCTCTTTGGGATCAGCTGAGTACTGGTCCTACCCCTTTGGAGGTGTCTGTTCAGTCTGTCATCAATGGGAGCAACAGTATGTTTTTTTTTTCAACAAGAGATTGTCACTTACTCTCATATGCAGCATTGTCTTCTTAGGCAATAATCAGTGATGACCACTGATATGCAGTTACCATTGGACATAAGCCTGGTATTTATCAGGAATCATAAGGCACAATTTAAACCTCTGCATAGTTGTCTCTTGACCAAATTGTGTGCATCAGTAATTATATTGGCCCCAATATGAATGGCATCTCTGGCTTCTTGGTCCAATGCTACCCTGACAAGCAGTCTGCACACAATGCTTACAATGAGGCTTTGGATGCCAGTCGAGTTGAGAGGGTCGAGTTTTTGCTGATTCACACTAAGCTCACATGTGAAGACTGATTTTATAGTACTTGCTGCCTACATACCTATAATCAATTTGATTTGTCATTATTCTGACTTGTGTTCTGCTGCCCCATGTCTGATTTTATATTGTGATGTCAAACAGACCACATTCATGATTTTTCTCTCTAATTTTGGGATATCTTACAACAGATTTCAATATGATATTCAGATGTATATGACAATTGACATTCACCTTTGGTATTTTGTCAAACCGTCCTCACCTGTTTTCAGCTTCTTTCTAGGTACCTCAAGCAATGACATGGAAGAAATTGGGGTCAGTATGCAGCTATACAGGGAGGATTTTCTTTTATTTGGTCTAGGTAGCAACTGGTAGCAATTGTTTCTACTTGTTTCCAACTATACACCATGAGCCACTAGTCTGATCACACGTGTGCTTGATGACATATCAGTGAGTTCCATCACTTCTCATCTCTTTTTGTGTGTACTATCAGTAGTGAATGCTCATACTCCTCATTAACTGGAAAATTGCTATCACCATTAAGGTATATCAATTTGTGTGATCCATTGCCACTAATACTTGTTTACATTGTGCAAATGTCACATCAGCTGTCCTTTCTCTGATTTACAGGCAATCCCTATTCTGATAGCTTCAAACTTTGAATGCCACAGTGAGTTAATTCCATAATCTCTATTTCACCCTCTGAAGTTGGAAGAATATAGACTTACATACACCTTCAATTAATTCTTGATTGCATGCCACTTACTTCTGTGACTTATTGCAGCTCATCACTTATCACTTGCTTAATCTATGGCTAAATCATCAATTTCAATATCGTGAGCGCATCTTCATTTCCCACCACCATTTTCCAACTGACTGCTCCAGTTATTTACAGTCTTAGGGTTAGGGTTATTTACAGAAGATAACTGGTTTCTAATACATTTTCATCTTAGCATAATCCTCTACAGCAATGGGTTCTGCACCATGACATTTACTTAGTGGAGTTTCTCTGAATGAGGGTCATGGAAATCATATGAATGGAATCTGTCCACTGCACAAGGGCTCGGATGTTCAGTTTGAGGCTTGTTTCTGCTGTATTGATTGTCATGGTGGTGGAGCAGCACTCTTGTGTCAGGGATGTATTGTAAACTTGCACCTTTGGAACCCATTGCCTCAAATTGAGGTCAGTGGATTTTATTCAATACTGATTGTTTGCTAAGTCAATTTTCCATAGGCATGGAAGCATGCACATTTTGAACAAACCTCATTACATTTCATTAACAGCTAGGTCACTCAGCAGGCTCAGTTTGTCAATCTGTAAGCCAGCATCCCTCTGATGACTTCATAGTTCTTCATACCAATGGACTACAACAAAGTTACATTGATTCCTGTGACTGCGAGAGCGCAAAGCCTTATTACATTCAAATCCTTTGACATGGATAGTTTCCAGCCTCTGTTGAGTGACCCAAGACAGCTGCTATGCTTGCTGTTCTCCAGCAGTTTCAAATACTTACGTTTGACTCTAAAGCCTCATCATTCAAGTATTACAATATGTTGCAGCAACTCAGTGACAACATGGGCATAGAAATGACAAAGGTGAATGCCATCTTACATAGAACAATTTGTGTGTTGACTTATGATGCAGGACCAATATCATTCATTCATGATCATGATATGTGAATAAAGGACTCACAGCTATGGGAGTCATGGCAGTTGACTGCTCCTGACATGACATCAAATGGCCTGTGTCTGTAGGCAATGTGATGAAAGGAGAACAGTTCATACTTTGACTTTAATTGATCAACAATGTTCATTGAACTTGACACCCTTTCAGCTACATCTATTCTGACATCTGTTTGTCATATTTACTTATGCTGGATGGCAGGGAGTATGTGATCATCATCATCTCATATGATATCATTTGTCAATGGAGTATTCATATTTGGGAGCGCATAAAATTGTATCTGCACAGGCTACAAGTAGACCCTGATTGCAACAAGTTCTACCAATTTCTAATACCAAAGTTCCATCTTCCTCGTCACATTCTTCTGTGTCAATCACATTATTCTTTCAACTTCAATCAACATGTCAGCTGCACAGATGGAGAAGGAATTGAATGTGGCTGGTCCAACATCAACCCCATTGCCACAAGTACATGTAAAATGGGACTGGGCCATTGATGAGACACCTTAGACAATCATTTTGGTGACTGGAACTGGAAAAACACTACTCTAATAGGTACATCTATTTCTTCTTACATTCTGTCAGTTTCTGACACAATTTATAGGTGTGTCCTTGCTCCAAAAGGTCAAGGAAGCTGTGATCAAGTACCACAAGCACAATAACCTCCACACTGAATTCAAAGATGGCCTCATGAGCAAGGAAATAAATGGACATACATGGCAGGACCAAATTGATATATGGAAGAATAAGCTTGCAGATTGGGAAGACTATCACAACCCTGATTGCTACCATACCAAAGATCCTAAAGAACTGAAACTGAACCCATTTGAAAAACTCCACCAGCATGAGTATCATACATTATATCACTGGACATGCAGCTTGACTCCCATGTGTAGGGATCACTCAAGATAGTGTCCAGAAACATTTGGTGATGGAAGAGGCTGATGCAATGAAGGCTGGCTGGGCATATGCTTTGAACGATGCAATTTTGGCATCACAATTAATTATTATGGGAATGGACTTTGAGGAAAAACAGTGAGTTTTGTCTATGCTATGATGTATCAATTTCATGGGCTCACCCCACATGTCAGACATTGCTTGGCAAGTGAAAAGAATTCTCTTGGCCCCCATGCAACTGACAAACAGAAGACTGCCCTCATTACTTGGGGCAATGTTCTTTGCCGACAGATTTTGTCTTGGATTGAAGTTGAGCACCTATATATTTCTGAGTTAGCTGCTGCATGAGCTCATGATGTGGAAAATCAACCTACAGGCCATAATGAGGATGCTTCTGAAGACATCAAACTCTACCTTCCTTTGTCTCTTATGCTCCCATCTTCCTCCACATCGACTTTGCCATCTTCACCAGCAGTGCCCTGCAATTGTTGCCTGGTCTAAATTAAATGGGATCTGTGGAGAGCACAAGCTGATGATGCATTAGCTGAACTGCAAGATGAGCTTCAAATAAAGGCATACATTTACATTGATAAAGATCATTTTCAGCATGGTCAACACCATAACATGTGCTCTAGAGGAATTATCAATTGGAACAATGTCAAGATTAATGGATCAGCAGCAAGGTATCAAGCAGCATGGGCAGCACTTTATGGGTTGGCCCCACCATTGTAAAAGCTAGTTAAGCTCAAATGGATTGTTCCAGATCCTCATCCTAAGGACATTCGCTCACTTTCAGCAGCAGAAGACATGGCGATGAGGAACAGACAAGTTTCTGAAGGACACCACACCATGTCATGGATCTGATGAAGATAGGTCAAATGGAAAAGGAGGACAACAAACTGCAGGATGGTATGCTCTACTGAGCTCTTGAGATATGGATTCAACTAATAATCTAACCAGATCTTCCAATCAAGTAGTGCAAGAGCAAGGCACATGCTGACAGATGGAATGAGGAGGTGCAATTATTGCTGGAGGAGATAAGGAGGGTCCATGCTTTCTTCAGTTTGATAGAATATACATGGAACTCATGTGCATTGGCAGAAGCAAACCCAGGACTCTACAACAACAAAGCAACAGATGAGGGAAGGAGACCATATGCATTTGAACAAGTACAGGTTGCTAGAGAACTGATGTCAGCATTTGTGGCATTATGTCCCCAATTTTGTTCAGTTGGGCACAGGTATTATTATTCCCACTGATATTGAGGAGGAGGAAGCCCAGACAGTTGAGCAGGAACTTGACAGCAATCTTGAGACACAAACAGATGGATATTAGTAAATTTTTGTACAGTGTGAGTTCTATTCAAGTATCAACAGTAATTTTTTTCCCTATTTGGAAACAAATGCCACCTTTGACTGCTGCCTTTATGCCTAAATTGAACCCTTCAATCTAGGCCTAAGAGGTGTCCAGGAATGGTAACCAAGGGCACAGTGGCGGTGACATACTTGATGATGAGTGGGGGCCATAGCACTTGAGGTACCTAATATAGAAATCTCAGAGGAGTGAGCATATGTATTGAGCATATGATTACAACAAAGATGCACACATAATAAGGTGTAAGTAGACGAAACATATTGAAACAGAGGCTTGTGATGTAGAGGCATCATCACATCTGATGTTTGTTGTGATCAGAGGTGGTGTATCAATACACCTACCTACATCAGGTGTTATTTTCAGGATTTCCCACCAAACAGCATGTGATTTCCATAGTCTGGGTGATGTCAGGTGTAATCTTCTCTGATATAATACACACATAGGAGCTCCTCCATACTCTGAACTTTGTCTTCAGTGGCTTGACTGTTATTTGTACCAAAATTTAGTGAGTTTGAATAATTTATTATAGAACTTGCAGAGAAGATAAGAGGAACACAAGATAATGATGTATACAGTATCATTTGCAGTCCACATGTGATTGTGCCTGGCTGGATGTCTATGTCTATGTCTATCCCAGCAGATTGGGCCTTTTGGAAATGATTGATTTTCAAATTTCAACCATGACCACAGATTATTTTATCTTGTGGAGCTACAAGATCTAGCCTCAACTGAGCTCTGGCTTCACTTCCACCATTCTCTTAAGTATGAGTGCTACTCCTTCAATGCCATCATGCACTGCCTAGGCACCTATGATCAGCCATAGTGATTCTCTTCAATACCACGTTAGAAGTGATCACATTGATACCACATCATTAACTACTACCTCAATGGACTTGCTCATTGTCCCATTGTCTACTTTATTTCAAGCTTCCTCAACATGACTTTTCATTCCCATGAACTACCAAATTATTGGCTAGATTGTGATGGGATCTTGTGCTTTAACTCTCTTTTGCACGAGCGCCATGCTGTTTGAGGAGCATCCTTGTAACTCAATATTGTGATTAATGTGGTTCATTATTTTTATGGTGAGCCCTCTGAACAACTTGTCTCAGAATATTTGGCATGAAGACTATAACATTTCTCTCGCAGCCCCTTCCAACAACATATTCAATATCTGGGGGACATGTGTGATTGTTGACCAATGACAAAAGGTTGTTTCCCTTTCAGTTGTCTTCCTTGAGTATGTCTCATGCTTTCATTCTGTTTGAGATCTGGAAATGATCCACCACTGGCATGATAGTAAGTGCTTCTTGATGGGCCCTTAGGCCCTATTAATGTGTATGTAGCAATAGGCCTTCAAAGGCAACCAGCTGCACTTCCACTCATCAGATCTGGCTTTGGAACCCCTGATCCTTCCAAATTTAGATTGCAAACTTCATGTTTTCCAGTCAAGCACTTCATTTTCTGGTCATGCACTTTATTTTTTGTTCAAGCAGTCCCTGAAGAGGTTATTACTACAATTTATTACTGTATCCATATGCAAGTTGCACATGCAAAATACTACATGTACAACATATATTACATATTGTGTAGAGCAACCCTGTCAGAGCATTTCAGAATTTACTGCCAGTGCAACCAACATTTCCAATAGTTCATGTTCAACATTGCATGCCTTTTGTCCTTAGTGAACTGTAGAGTAAATAGCTATGGTGGTCAATGCACAGACCTACAGAAATCAAGAATTGGCAGGATCCGCAGTTCACCAGAAATGAGCACTGTCAAACTAAATCACAGATATCTTGGAAACTGAAAGGACATGGTGAGCAAGTAGTGCCTACAGACATTTGAGAATGGTTGGTGCACGGGAATGGGGAAAACCATTGCTATTATGGCTGGTTACATGGACCAGCAATGGACATTGTCAGGGCATAGAGTAGATGCATTGATGTGCACAGTAGTTGTGCTTACCATGAATGTTTTTGATGTCATATTCATCCACAAAATTGGGGGTGGGAAGGTGCCCACATCTCTGGTCCTCATATAAGAAACCAAAAACATGTCTAAAAGAAATACTCTCAGGAGGCTATTTTGTGGACTTATCACTGAGTGCAGACTGCAGCAAAGATTGAATGTTGATATGCAAGGAGAATAAAGGGTGTGGGTGCATGCACCAGCAAGTTGGGGTGCTCATGCTGCTTGCCAGATGCAGTAGAACGTGTTGTTGCAGAAAAAAGACTGGGAGAGGCAAAAAAAAACAAAAGAATTATGATCTGTAAAGCAAGAAAAAAGTGATTGTTGAATTTCATGACAGCATATGTGACTTACCAATCAGAAATGCCATCCTGAGAAGTTTTATGGGGAATTGAGGAGAAGTAGTACTGTCAATGAAGTCAAAGTTGGTGGTGAGAAGGAGAGATGGAGATATTACAAAGAGATCAAACCTTTAGCCTGGTCAGCTGTTAGAACATATAAACTCAGTAGGATATTCTCTGGTCAACAGAGCAGCCTAGGAATGAAGTACAAACAGTTTTAAAGCATGTCAAAGGCATCTGTGAAGTACATTTGGTGAAACAAGCTCAATTGAAAATGTAAGATGAAAGCACAAAGTGTAAGATGACTCAATCATATTTATCTATAGTATATACCACCATCTCCCATCCTATCCTCATCTCCTGTTTCCCCTGCTCAATAACAGACTAGTAGATGTATTGAAAGTTTATTGTAGGCTGATTATACATAGAAATATGGTGACTTTGCACCATGGTACTGATGCAATACCCTCAATGCAGAAAGAGAATGTGTATTGAATATATTCTACAATATATCTACACATCTATATTCCAGCTCATGATCAAGGGATATACTACAGAATGATTAGACTGGTGGGTGGAGTATATCATGTATTGTTATGGAAATATTTCATGGTGGCACTGTGGTTGATGTGGGTTGTACTCATTGTTCCTGACAATCAAGTCACATCCTCCTGTCCTTGAAGTCAAGTCATCACAACTGAGACAGATGCAGCAAATAAGAGCACCAATGACTCTTGGTGTTGTCAAGCAAGGTAACAGAAACTGAAGCCATGGCATCTAGACAGTGTCACAACATTGAGCATCCAAGGCAAAATGGGCCTGAGCACTTGAAGTGGAAAGTGGGAGCTAGGAACTGTCTGAGATCTCTCCCAAACATTAGAGCAGAGGTGAGGCTGGTGACATCTCAAAACAACAATCATGATGCGAGGTGAATAAAGACAAAGTGATCAGAGAGATCCTATTCAATATTGAAATGAGAAGAAGATGAGTAAGTAACTGAAGCCATTGATCAGGCAGAGAATACGTGCAAGGATCTGGCATGAAGTCAAAAAAGATGAGATTACCCACCATGTCAGATATAAGTGAAAATTGAATTTGTGGCAACCATCACAAAATCACACTTGGTTTCAAGAAATAACTTGAAAAGTCTGTGATGCTCAGTAAACAGCAAATCTTGCATTCATCATGCTGGACTGCATGATGGCTCACTATGTGGGCAGGGATGAGATGATAATATGAGGAAATGAGTGAATGATAGGTTGACAAAGGTGCAAGGGGATAAGAGTGAGAATGAGAGAGGGGCAGATTAGGAGGAATACTGTCATGGCTAAAAATGACAGTTAGGGAGTTGTTATATAGAGTTTACCCTCTCATTTCTGAGAGCATTTGGTGGCAGGGGACATGTTTAGCGCCATTGACAATGGTGGAGGGAAACCAACCTGTCTCGGATATTTCTGAGCAATCAGCAGATTGATAGCACATGAAGTACTTAGAAGTACTTAGTGCAAAAGGTTGTATTTCCTCTGCAGTGCAACAATATTGAATGAAAGAAATGTGGGATATTTGGCATCAAATAGAGTATGGGTAGAGGTATGGTCAGAACCATGACCGCCTAGCTGTGGATCTGAGGAGATATCTTTGGTATCACTATTTTTGGAATCAAACCCATTAACCTCTCGTGAGGTTGTCTCCAAAGGCCCTTTTCTACTGTCACAATAATAGGGCCTAATGGCCCATCAAGAAGCATGCACTGTCATGCCTAAGGTGAAATGATCTTGTGTAATGTTCCAGAAAGCCTCTGTCATATTCCTTCCTATTGCCCTTCTTGAAGAAATTCCAGAAATATTGCTATCTCAGAACTAGTGCTTACTCTCACCAGCATCACTAGCATTTTCCTATCATTCACAATTGACTTCATTCCTACTTCTTCTGAGGAGAGTACAATACTGGCACCTGTAAATCTTGAGAAAGCAAGCAGATGTTGATGACCCCAATGGATCATCTAAAGTTTCTGCAGGGTATGTTTGGAAGCAGAATCAATGACTCTTTGAAAGTGGCATACTTTGATTCTATAGACAATCTACTGTCTTGTTCAAGGGAGTGATGCCAGAGTGGTTTCAACACAAATAGAAATAACAATTAAATTGCAGCTTTTTGAAGTTCTCCTTTAGTTCATTCATCAAGCATACTGCAAGTCATCACCTCCACTGTTGTTGCAAATATTTACATTTTTGTCTCTGTCAACTACATTCGTTCCATGTAATGTTCAAACACTTATTGAACAGAACCTTTATTTTTTTTTCTGCAGACCATTTACAATTGCCAGAGCACAAGAATTATTCATCCCTTTACAGGTGGCATCAAGAGAATGAATTTGTATATGTGTTCCCTCCAAATGCATGCAACGCTGTTCTCCCTGCTCCACAGTCAAAGTTGGAGCATCATGAAGACTGGATTGAATGATGGTTGATTCAATCTCAACTTTCAAAGCAGCTAGACAAATTCATTCTTGAAGAAACAGGGGATACATAGCACACACCCCTCCCTGTCTCAATCAACCTCAGCATGCATTTAACACTCTCAATCTCAAATCAAAGTATCAATGAGGAGAGTCAGAAGCTCCATTACTAGATGTATGCATACTATTTTACTCGTGATGGAGACAGGGAAGCTTGTTTCAAGTATGGTTTTGAGATTACTGGAAGGAGAAATAAAGAGAGAAAGAAGAGAGGTTACACTGAGTGTGCCACATTCCATGAAACTTTGACAGATAAAAAATACATGCATACTGCAAACTTGCAAGAAAGACAAGAAAACAACATGGGGGTAGGGGGGTGGTAGGATGATGATAGTATCATGATGGACCTGATAGCACAACACCACGGACAAGAATGTGTGCTGTGTCTGGTACCAATGTCAACGCAAATCCAAGATGTCCAACAAGAAGAGCTGGAAGGGGCAGAAGGAAGCACAAGTGTTGTCAAAGTCCCCACACCATCTTCTTTACACTGCAACGTGAGAGTCAGACTCATAGTCTGCAGTAGAAGCACTTCTCATTCCCTCTTGTGTCCCCAATGCAGCCAAAGCATCATGTGCAGCACATGTCAAATTTGAAGAAGGTGGTGATGGTGGGAAGAGGATGGATATGGCTCATGTGAGGGATTGATGGAGCATGCAGATTGGAGGCATGCAGGGTATTTTTAACAATTGAAGGAAGTGGTCCAACCAATGACCCCCCTTACTTACCTGTGCTGTTGCTGCTTGGTTGATGCCACTCCATGCTGGTTTTGTTTACTACTTTTCTTGGTTGTAGATCTTGGACAGAGCACACATTGATACTCAATTTTGTTCTTTCTTGATACCACTCTTCACTCCCTATTTGTTGACAGGGGTCATGTTGTATTGACGTGTTGCATCCTGAAGACTGAATCTCTCTGCATGTCTTTTTTATGTTTCATAATTTTGTGTACAACTAATTTGCACACGCATACAAAATATGATCCCTGCTTATGGCTCAATCAATTGCTGTGTTTCCTGTACCCTACAATTTTGGTAAGCAAGCATGGTTGAGGGCATGGAGTCAAACTGGCTTACTAGCCCTATTTCCTCAATGTAAAATCTAAGTTTGTTATTTGCATGAAGCTGAGGCAAGTTCCTGCAAAGCATCATCTCCATTCTGAAGTACATCCTGCCCCCCCCCCCCCCCTTCTACACAAGATCAAGGCAGAGAAATGGGGGTAATGCGAGTGTGAGAGGCCTGCATTGATGCAGTGCCAGTCAATAGTATTACTGCTTAAGAGGAGGATTTTGACATTGGGAATAAATAGATGTACTTTCTGAAGGTTGTGTAGTTCTGAGAGATTTTTGCATTCAAGCAGGTGGGCAATGAAGGGCAGTGGCCAGGGAATGCCAGGATTAAAACCTTCTGACATTGTTAGGGAAAACTTGAATATTCTGAGGTGAGGAAGGTTCAGATTGATGTCTAAGTATGATAAGCTGAAGAGATATAGAGTTGTGAATTTGGACTACATACAACAAGGAGGAGCAGAAGTGCCATGCGTGACAACTTGAATGGAGAGAATGGATTGCTGTGCAGCTGCGAGTAATGAGATAAGGGTAATCAAGTCCATGTCATATGTGATGAGCAATTTCAGTGTATGTAATCATGGATGCAGCACAGATGCAGGGCTTTGAGAGATGCCAGTTGAATTTCTGAGTCTGGGATCAGCTGTAGTGTGGGTGTGCGATATGAGTTGATATCCCTCAGTACTCCTCTATACAGGGTTGTCACCTATGAATTGTCCCAAACAAGTCATTGTTATCTGAAGTATCTCAAGCTGCCAGCAGGATAGTATATACTCCATGGGCAGATCTGTGACTTGAGGCCCAAATGATAGACCACGTACACTTTGAAAGCATGACAAGAAAGTAAGCTACAACTCATCATGGAGATCATGAAACAATACTGAGTTGAATGGGTATGCAGCTGGGACTGTCAAGTTGCGGAGGTTAGACAATGACTTTAAGATTGAGATGAAGGACTGGGGCTTGTCAAAAGGAGTGGGATGCATGGGAATGTATGTGATGGCGAGATTCTCAATGTACGTTGCAAGATTGACATGTCTATGAATCATTTCCGACAACTCAACACACTTTCTCAGGTCTGAAAGCAAGATTCAAAAGAAAAGATATTGTTGAACAGATGGGAGGAAAGTGCAAAAAGCAAGGGCACAGCACGTCATTGCTTCTAACCCTCCATCTCTGATGCATAGATGTAGATTTTCTGCAATTAGATCATATATTTTGGCAAGAAGACTCGACTCCATTGTGAGAGTCTGTTGGGATGACCTTATTAGTTCTTGGTGAGTTGCCATACTATATCTCTAACTTACACTTGAAGGCTGTGCTGCTCACAATTCTTCATCCGCTTGGAGTTTCTCAATGCCCATTCTTGAGTCCTAGCCTGGGAACAAAGTAAGTTACGTATCTGACTTTACTTGAAGCTAGTGATGTGCCAGGCCTGGCCCATGATGCTGGAAAGCCAAGGCCAGCAGCCCAGGCTGAAGCTTTTAAGGAGGATAGATATAGGGTATCTTGCTACAGCAGATCAAAATTTGTCCTTGCTGAATTGAGTTGGGATGTACCACATACTTTGAAATGTGATAGGATTGCAGGCTGAAGCTGAATTTAAGCTGAATGAAGAACAAATGAAGAATGTTCACACATCTTCTCATGGTATGTACTCTGGTATTTTGCTCTCAGATCTCCCCACATGGAGTCAGACAATGACTCACTGTCACTTGGTATGTTTTCTTGTCAAAATGGGTCTCAATTTTGACTGTCACTGGCTTTGGGACCTCTACAGAATGTTTTATGTTCTGCCATGGCCTGGGCCAAGCCAAGCTGGGGCCAGGCCAGCTTTGGGGGCTTTAGCTTGGCCCAGGTGTTGGTCTGAGCCAGAGCCACCTTACGCCAGGCCAAGCCAGGCCAGAACATCACTACTTGAAGCTGCTCTAGTCTCATCCATTCCTGCTAGGTTTATCTCTTTTGTTCACATTTATCTATACAAACCACT
>JAGGAR010000133.1:0-11193 GCA_017657315.1 Termitomyces sp. K1Ag | reverse complement strand
TCGGAACTTGGGCTCGGAATGTTGGGTCGGGACTCGGAATTTTCGGATTTTCGGATTTTCGCGTGATCTTTGATGATCGTCTCTCCATGCGGGTATATTGTTCTACCATCGTGGCCTTATGGTCTAGTAGTATGATTCCTCGTTTGGGCAATTGCAATAATCGAGGAGGTCCTGGGTTCAACTCCCAGTGAGGCCCTGCTTTTTGACTGCAATGGACACTGGAACTATCAGAACACCTCAAGAGACTCAAAATTTGAATGTGTGAAGGGTAGAGCCAAGGTAGGGCCAAGGCGTGATGTCAATTTTGCAGGTCCGATTCTGAAGACTATTTCGAAGCCAATTTTAAATTTTTTCACCTTAGTTATCATTTCACTCTTATTGGCATCGAGCATTGGGGACCTGCCAGTGAATCGTGATGCATACTAACAGTGCACCATAATCCAAGACTGATAAACAGATGAACATATCAAGTCAATGCGACACGAAATACAGTGCTTGAGTGCGAGAAGATCAAGCAAGGCATCCTTCCATTTTAGATCATCCTCCGGTTCGGGTCCACACGAACTCCTACAATGCTGCACGACATGATCGGAAGGGTAAAGTCAAGGGTCAGTTGATAGTAACGCTGGAATGACTATACAGACACTTCTGGACGCAAACGAAGCCCCCAAATATGGTGTTGGGCTTGGCCCGAATCGCGACATTAGATGTCTGGCTGACGTGGAATTTCTAACATATTCTATAGTCATCATCTCATCTTAACGGTGATGCCAGACAAACGGGTCGAACGAACCAATGTAGCAGTCGTGCTCAACGATCGCCAAGTCAAAGCAATCAATCATAAAGAAAAAAGGAAGCCTATTATTTTCGACTTCACATACTAGACTATGAGTTTGAACTACGAATGAGAGTAGGATATGCTAGGGCTACATGCTGGAATTCTGTCCGGAGAAATATAGTTTGGGCACTGACTGGTCGGGAATATACGGTAAACGTTTTTCAGCGAGGGAGGGAAATAAGAAGTCCGCAGTGTGTTTTTTTTTTCGAGACATCAATTTTCTTCGTCAGCCAGTCGGCGGACAACCAAAGGAAGACCTTTCTTTTCGTCTGTCACAAGTCCTGCAGGAGTTATTTGGGATGTTTGCACAGACGGCGAGATGATTTGAGAAAGGTTCCACACAATCTTGTCGTTCGTCGAGGAGAATTCAAAGGTGGTGAGCAGCACGGACAGCAAAATTTCTGAGGGACGAGTCAGATGGAAAAGCGAAATCGAGTATGCACAGCGTCACTTACTCATTTCTACTTGTGCAAACTTGTAGCCGCTGTTTGAAAAAGTCAGCAATCCTATGTAGAGGGAAAACAACTAATTACTCACACACACGACCTTCCACCACCAAGGAACGACATCCTGTCAAACAAAGGCGATGAGTAAAGGATAATTCATCCGTTTCTTGCCTTTGACTCACATTCCAGAATAGATTCCTGGCAAACGTACTCGAGAATTTGATACGGGCACAGCTTCCGTCAGCCATCGTTCAGGTTTCCATTCCTTCGCGTCAGGACCCCAGACAGACTCAAGGCGATTGCTGCCCGCGATGCCGACGAAAAGTGTAGTTCCGACTGGTATCGTGATCGTCGAAGGGTGAAGATCTCCATCGACTCCTGAATACGGAATAGCTCTTTCTTTCACAGCTCTATGTAGATGGTTCAGTTTTCGGATCCGACCGAGAGAACAGAAGTTGAGCTTACGTGCGTCTTACGAAAGGAACGGGCGGATACCTACATGAAGTTGGTCAGCAGGATGATGATGAATCAGTCCAGAAATATCATAACTTACAGTCTGAGAGTCTCTTTGATCACAGCGTCCAGAATAGGCAAAGCCATGACATCGTCATAGTTTAAACGTCCAGAGACGTCGCCTTCGGCCCGCTGCCAACGGAGCTTCTCCCGGACTTCATCCCGGACTTTTTCTTGGATAGCAGGGTGCCTTGACAAGAGGTAAAGAATTCTAGAAAGAGCAGAAGATGTCGTATCCTGCGCCCCAAAGATAAGAACACTAGACAGTGTGATCAGTACATGATTTATCTGTGTCCACGGTGAACGTCAACTCACGTCATCTGTCCAGCCAATTCTGCCTCACTGAGCTTTTCGGTGACGGTTGCTCGGTTATTCGCACGCACTGCATGAATTGAATCCGGTTTCAGCCGCCCGGATGAGGTGGGAGGAAAATATGGCTCACGTAAAACGCTGATGATATCCTTCGCAGGAGAAGACTGTGGAGACTCGGTTTCAATCTCCTGAATGATGTCCTCCCGCTTCCTTCGCAGAATTTCGAGGGCTGTTTCATGCATCACATCCGACATATTTTTGACCTTTTGAACGGCTTGGTTGGGAATCCATTCAACCAGCCTTCTCCTGAACGCGGGAGTGCCGAGCCGCGACAGGAAAGGAGCGAATTGCCGAACAAGAGAAAGAGAGAAGATGGTTGGGCTGCGCGGATAAGATTGTCAGAGAGACCACAGGAGATAGGCGAGCACTTGAAACATACATAAGTTCTTTGACAGCAGCTGTGTATGGATTGGTGGCAGGCGAGTCGAGTGGATCAAATGAATAGCCCAGGATGGTCTGTCCCACCGTCTCGAGAGCCACGCGGGACATCCATTCAGACATGTCCAGAACCCTCTCACCGGTTTCTGCCTGGCGGCGCGCAGCTTCTCTATCGAGAACACCGGATAGCTACCGTAGAATCAGAAATCTGGAAATGGATGATGATCGAAGTTAAAACATACCTTGTCCGCAACTTCATATATGATTGGGGTCAACTGCCGAAGTTGAGTTACAGAGAAAATGGGGGTGACAATCTTCCTTTGCTTCTTGTGATGGTCCCCTAAAGAAGTATTGGTCTTCGTCACTCGTCACTAGAAAGAAGAAATATGCGGACCGATTGTCGCCACCAATCCCGGGCCGAAGATAGCCTTGTTTGTTCTCCAAAGAGAGACTTGTTTAGACAATGAAAATCATAGACTACTTGGATACTCACTCGACGAAAACGGCCGTCTCTTCGAATGCGTCTTGGTCTTTGACTATAATACTGTGAAGAGCCCTTGGATCGGAAATGTAAAGTTGTTCGTCCTGATCGGGCGTTTGAGGTTCTGACTCAGTCCAGAGGTGAAGGTGGTGACTCACTCCAAAAAATCCGTGGACTTTGATCATGCCTCCAAATCGCTCAACGAGCTCTTGGTGAAAGGGAAGGCCCTTGGAATTGAAGAGTTGACCAAGATTACCTCAAGAGGACTTCAAAAGGCGTCCGAAAGGAATACGATCATTCCTACCTTTGAACCAAGATTCTGGCGGGGGTCCAGGTATATGCTTGAAGGGCGATTTTATGAAGAGGAATCTGAACGTCCAACGTCCTATACGATAAAATAAACCGAGAACGACCAATGTGGAAAATAGACGGAGCAGCATGCTTGAGTTGAAGGCTATGAACAGGTGTAGATATGAAGGGAAACAGTAGCAGTAGATTGTATGCGCGCGGCTATCGAATTTATATGTGAATGCTATTCGTCTCCACGTGAGCTGCGCCACGGAAGTTAGTTATTACACCGAACATCCGAGTCAGAACAGGGTGGATCCTAGACCAGTTCGAAACTTGTCGTGAATGGCCCAGGGACAATCTCCTCTAGATACGGAATACGGAGGACCAAGAGCCAGGACGAGTAGGCCAACAAAGACCTTCCTGTTCCATATTTACATTGCTGATCTATGTGGCACAGGTTCGGCAGGTACACATCACATTTGCTCAGCTAAGATGTAACTCCCTTGCGCCGAGAATCCCGGCGAACAGCACATGACTCGAGCTTCTTGTGCTCCATTCCTCTGGGATGACAGAGTCAGTAGAGACTCGCAATACTTACTATCAGATGTGGGATCTATTCCTGTCGCTGCCGCACTGGGTGTATCCATGAGTCATACTCGAAAGGGCACAATGGCACCCTATCTGGAGATTGACGTTAATGCTAAATGGGTATATATTAAAGTAACAATCCAACTTGATTTGGATAGCCTTTTGTTCAAGTATGTAGCCCGTTGGTCGTGAGATAAGTAGAAGAAAAAGGTATGCGGCTCATAGTAGCCTTACCCTGAATGCAACACGGAAAAAATCCCACCGGCACCTTACTGTACCACAGGGAAGACCGTAGAATTAAGTCTCATGTTTTTCGTATGGAGTACGTTCCCATGCGTGTCCAGAATGTTCCATGGGTTTCAAGTTTGTGGCAAGTTCAACTGCCACATAGCTCAGCCTTTATTGACTCCATAATGACTGTGCCTTGCTCACCCTTGTATCATGTGGTCTTGAAACAAAACTCTCAGGTCATGAGATTTGAAAGCCGGTGCAATGTAAGGGGATAGCCTTGTCAGCGTACTGTCGTCTAGATCGCATGGGAAGAGTTACAGGTCCACCAATTGTAAGTGCTGGCTGGATGCCATGTCACAGAGTTGGAGAAAGGATGTATTGCAAGGTCATGCAAGGTCAGATAGCTCCGCGGTTTCGATCACTTCGGCTGCCGGGATCAACATCGTGTGAAACTGACCAACTTTTCGTTTCTCAGAACTCCTCAGAATTTGTTTAGAATATCAACGTAAGTCACAGTGGTATATTCAATGCATAAGCACTGACAATGAATAGTAGTTTTAAATGGCACCATCTCACGAAGATTCTGCTGCCAGCAGTGAAGATGACGCGCCAGAGAGCGTTTCACTCGCCCAGTCAAAGCGGAACATAAAAAAAAGCGATGACGCGCTGCAACGGGCCCACGCCGCGGAGAAAATAAAGAAAAAGCTGCAAAATAAGGAGAAAGATCGCAGGTTGAAAGAACAGGCGGAGAACAGCAAGCGCAAGCGGAAAGAAGGGGGTAATGATGGTGATGCGAACCTTCAGGCTCGAATGGAGAGAGCTATGCTAGAGGCAACCGAAGAGATAGATTCGGATGGAGATTCGGACGAGGACGGACCTAGCAGTGATGAGGATGAAGGAGAGTTTAAGGGTATAGATGGCGATTCAGATGAGGACTCGGGGCAAGGGAGCGATAATTTTGATGCCGACTCGGAGGATGGCGATGAAGAAATGGACTCTGAGGAACAACGCACCCCCAAAACCAACCCAAATCATCTTCCGGACCACCTCTTTGCCTCCGCATTTGCCTCTACAATCACGAAGGCAGCATCAAAGCGCAAAGCAAAGGAAGATTCGCCCACACGAACTAAATCCAGAAAACGCGTCCGCAGCAATGCAGCACCTAAGGATTTTCTAATTGGGTACGTATCTACCTATCATATCTGGGATCTATACATATTGAAGATGTACTGTAACCAGGTCACGTACAATTAGAACACTGTCGCCGGGTGCAGTCGCTGGGGCGTCTACACTACCTACAGCCAAAGTCAGAAAGTTTCTTGACCGCAGTCTAGGCCTTAAAGGGCCCAGTTCTAAGAAACGAGGCTGGGAACGAAGACCCGGTACGTGCCCAGTCATCATGTCCGGCCCGGTGCTTATGTTGGTACCCTTACAGTGAACCTGGGCGTTATGAGACGTGATGGGCCTGCTGCGAGTTTCGTACGGAGTCGATAGAGTAATGAATTCTGTTTCTCTGGTTCCCCGATCGTGACGTGAAAGCACCAGTTCCTCTAGTTGGTTGGTGAGTCCGAAAAATCTGTCACAGCATTGCCTTACACCACCTTCAAACTCTGAACGCCGAGAGTTCTGGAAACAGTGTAATACTACCTTCGTGGGTCAAGCTGACGATGTCAATAGTGTCAGGATCACCATGCTGTGATTCGGATGGAGTTTTGTCCATTGACTCCTTACTAGCCCATTAAACCAGCACACGAAACGATCATCATCATATCTGGTCGTGATTTCCTGATTTCCAGTTCGACCGTGGTATGGTAATTCTATCAAAATGAATCAACCGATTATTTTACCTCTCCCTGTTTTGTCTTGGGGTTGCCAGTGTTCACGGACTTTTCGGACAACTTAGGAATAATATCCCCACATTATTGCGGCCTGACGTCAAGTGGCGAGCCACTTTACTACATTGATCATGATGTGACAAGCCCAAAACGCCTCTGAGTTTTCGCCGAATTGCCTCTCGTGTTCGCCTCTCGAGTGTTTTTGCGTCAATAGAACATCGCAAGCACACGCGTCATAATTCTCCTTTTCATGCTGGCAGCGACTCGGACACAAACAAGCGATTCTGTCGGGAAATCATGACGTATAAGTACCGTTCGTGTTAAGTACGTGGAGCTTTCGTAACCTATGGAATCGACATTTGACACTTTGAACATGACATGAAGGGTAGTCCTTTCAACAACAGCAAGTCCCGGCTCAATCAGCCTGACATTGTTGAAGTATTGCCAACTGCCACGTAGTAACCCCTACGATGCCGTAGGATCATTCAAATGGATGAATCCACTCTGGCACCGAGTCCGAGTCATATTCCCCCTTCCTGCTACCCACATTGAACCGACGTGTTACCAGATTGTAAGATTTAACTTTTATGTAAATTCTTCCCTTCCTCCTGGCGCCCCGGCAAATTACTAGAAGACTATGTAACTCCCGGAGTCTGCCGGTGGCCCGGCGAATAACTAGAAGGCCCTAGTCTCTCAAGTCCGTTGAATGACCCCAGGGAGAAAGGATATGTAGCATGGATAGAAACGCCTCGGTGGCGTCATCTATTGTGAATCGTACATATTAATTTTGGATCCCGCGAATCACCATCGACTAAAAATATCGAGTTCTTCATCAACAACAGCCTTGGCGCAATAAGCAACGTCCAGATACTCGTATGATGTCTTCAAGGAGTGCAAGGTAAAAAATTGTGTACAGCCTCCTTCGGCGCTCAGGCTCAAATGAGCCTCAAAATTTGGAAATTGGCTGTGGTGAGGCCTCGCGCGCACGGTGTAAAGTAGCCCGGACATCAACGGCAAGTGGATCATCTGGATGTATGTGTCCCAATCTCCGAATCTGCATCATGATCTGTTGCTAGTATCCATGGCCTGACGTCGACATGATCTCTACAGACAGACAGCAACTTAATAGTGGGCGGTGGCGCGGACGGCGCGGGATTATCGAAATATTCTGAAAGAAAGGATCCTGCTAGGTAAAAACTTTCTGTACAGCTTTTCGGGGCTCCTTCAAATTCGGCGCTCAAGTGCAAAATTGGCTGTGGCAAGCGCCGTACGGCGCTAAACAGCCACATTGATATCAAACAAAAAAAATCACTCTCGGTCCAGTATCCCGAATCATGATGTATCTTACCGCTTACATGTATGCAGCTATGAATCAATCTCCGAATCGTGATAGTATCCATAACCCCTGAGATCTACAGACAACATTGAGCTAGTGGCGCGGACGGCCCGGGGATTATGAGAATATTTTTATTGACAATTGGCATTCATTATTATCCTCAGAAAGAAAGAGGGATCAGGAGACATACTACTACTAACTAATATGCTGACTCTATGTATATCGATACAGTCCAAGAGACCACGAAGCGGCGGAAGAAAATATGTATGTATGTACACCTATATACATCTACATTTACATCTATATCACATATACATTAGTACCCCTGCCCCCTGTCGCTAGTATTCGTCTCAGCACCAAACACAAAACATCAAAACACCAAAACACTAGAACACAAGACCACGAAGACCATCAAGAGAAGAAAGAAAGAAGTCTATTTCCGAAGCACATGCGGCTCGACCGTGGGCGATCCAATAAGTGCCTTCCAGAGCTGTCTCCACGATATCGGGGATCCCTGTTCCATGATGTCTTGTTAGTATCGCGTGTGCGCGTCCAGCGTCCATAGCCAGTGGAAAGGAGGGGAAGGAGGGGAAGGAGGGGAAGGAGTGGGAAAGAAGTATGGGAGGGAAGGAGTGGAAAAGAGAGAAGGAGGGTGAGGAGAACAGCCTGAAAGAAGAATGAAAGGAAAAAACAAACTCACCACATCCCTACTCATAACAACATAACTCCCCTCACACCCTCTATACACAAACCTCTCAACCTCAACCCATCCCTTGAACATCACCTTCCTTGCATCGAACCCTCCAATCCTCATCCGCAGCGCCTGGTTTTCGCTTCTTCTTTGTTCTAAGTCACTCCCATCTTCCTTTCCCTCTCCCTCGCCCCCATCTTCTCCGGAACCCGAAGACGGCGAAGGGGACACCGCGACCTTACACCTCACTCCCAACCCCTCCAAGCTGTCCTTTACCAACGAGAAGAGCAGCAAAGGTCCGAGGGAAGCGTAGAACCGCGTTAGGTGGGGTGTGTAGCGTGCGCCGGATTGGGTTTGCGACTGTGTGCGTGTTTGCGGCGTGAGTTATCATGGGGTTGTTGAATAAAAGTGGATGGAAGTGGGAGTGGGAGTGGGAGTAGGAAGGGAGGGGAAGGAACGTACGAAAAGCATCAAGGACTGCGTGAATTGCGATACTTGAGGATTGGGTGCGGATGCCATCAGTTCGTCTTCATCTTCGTCTTCGTGGATTTGTCTTTTGCCGTAGTATATGTCAGTGCCCACACCAAAGGAGAAGAGAAGAGCAAAGTAGGGAGGGAAGAAGAAGGAAAAGGGAAAAAGAGAAAGAAAAGAACGCACCCGCTCAAATCAGGCGCTGCGAGCGCCATGTCCCCGTTCGCACGGAGGGGCGCTGTGAGCTGCTCTGCGAGGACGGAGGGTGTTTGGGAGGCGAGTTGGCTTGGGCTGTGGGTGTGTGAGTGGTTAGCGTTAGCGTCGCTGTCAAGGCCACGTGGAAGGAGACGCACCGCATACACCACGGATGCTGGAACGCATCTGCGAGCGTGAGTCTATCTCGTGGGTCGATTGTGAGGAGGCCGCATATGAGTGCTGTGTTCAGCCGCTGCTTGGTCAGATTTTTGTTCTTTTGGGATAGATAAAGGGAGGGGACGTACACAGCGCTTCGGCAGAGAACCTGGACCATGGTGGCTCGTCGAATATTGTTCCGGCGATGTAGCGCGCGAATTCGGGACTGTGGGCTGTTGGTTCGTCCCAGGGCGTGTCTGGTTGTGTGGTGAGATTGGTATGGGGGAGAGAAGAGAGGATGAAGAGGAGAAGGGGAAAAGGAGGGAGAGGGACGGACGTACTGCCTGCGAGCATAGCGTATAGAATGACGCCAATCCCCCATACGTCGATCGGTTCGGCGTTGTATGGTTCGTCCGAGTTGAGCTGTGTGGCGTGTGAGTGTGAGTTCACACCAAGAGCAAGGAAGAAGAAACGGGAACAAGAAGAAGTGGAAATAGAAAAACGCGAGGCGCACGCACCTCGGGCGCAACATAAGGCAAGCTCCCGCATCGTTCGGTGAGCGGACGCGTGCGTCCGGTTTCTTTGAGCTTGTACACGGCTGAAAGGCCAAAGTCAGAGATTTTGAGGGTGCCTGCGGCATCGAGGAGGATGTTTTCGGGTTTGAGGTCTCGGTGGCAGACGCCTTGGGTGTGGATGTAGTCCTGGTGGTAGAATATTGTGGGTGAGTGATAAAAAGGGAGGGGAGGGGGAGGGGGCACCATGCCGGAGAGGAGTTGGTTGAAGTAGAGGTGCGCTACATCGTCTTTGATTCCTACGTCTGGGACTTTTCACGATATTATTATTAGTCTGAGAGCCAGAACCCAAGCACCCACCTATCTTATCGAACAAATCCCCCCCACCCGCCAGCTCCATCAACATATATATCCCAGGGACATACAAATGCGCATGTTTTGTCTCTACGACGACGGCGTTGAGAAACTCGAGGACGTGCGGGTGCTTGAGGACAGAGTGGATGCGCATTTCTTTTTCGGTTGTTTTGCGGGAGGTGGGAGTGGTGGAGGGCGTGAATGCGATGAGCTTGCATGCGGCGACGAGGTGTGTCTCGAAGTTGACGGCACGGAAGACGCTGTGTGGGTGTGGGTGTGTGAGCGTGGGTTGGGTGGGAACGTGACGTACGTGGAGAATCCGCCGCCGCCGATTTGTTTTACGAGTGTGTAGCCTGGACTAGAATTGGGTGGCGCACAGTGAAGACGGAGGAAGCGGCGTACCGACGACTTTGGGATACTTCGTGCTGCTCATGGTCATGGTGGGAGTCCACGTCAAACAATCATCAAAGAAAACAATTGGACGCGTCGCGTCGCGTGACAATGGCTGATCTTTAACACGTGGCGTGACGTTGTTGATTTTATCATTGTCAGTCGAAGAAGACGGGGCCCACAACAGATCGACTAAGTATCGTCTGTCATTAGGTCAGCTACTGGAGACTAGGTGTCCACAGCGAGCTAGGGTGTTTCGGCGACGGGATAAGTTCGAAGCGACTGGATCTACAGACGAGTTGTTAACTCTACAATCAAATCGAGGATAACCTTGTTGTCGAGTGCAACCGGGCCGATGGGAAGTGCGGGTGCTCAGGGGACGAAGGGCGCAACGTTGACGCGTCTAGAGATCGACATCCGACAAACCAGAATCAGACAGCCAAGCCGATCGAGACTACGGAGCCAGATAGAAACGAAACCGAGCACCCTCGAGAGAATCCGGGGGAAAAAGATCATATTCGTTGTAGTTTACAGGTCTTTTTATACCTCTACCAAGGTTCCTCCAAATCGCCGATCGCGCCCCCAACATCCCAGGATTTGGAAACCTTCCGTTGGTTGGTTTCAAAATCCTGAAGTCACCAAACCTTAATTTTGTTACTTTCTGTTGGTCGGAAGCTTCAGAATCCTGGAAGTCACTAAACCTTAATTTTGTTTACTTTTCTTGCCAGCCAATCGTCTCCCTCTGCTCACTCTCCATCGGTCCTGGCCATCCGACTGCCTCCTCTCCTTACACATGATCATGCCTCTTCTGTGCCAGTCGCACTCCTTTCCCTCTTGTTCTTTGATTTCTCTGTCGTTTACTACCTCCGCCACAATCTTCATAGTATTCTGTTCTTTTTCTTTGTTGTACTGCCGTCCTCCTTACGTTATCATAGCTCATCCTCGTATAGATTCTTCTGCCTTCCTTCTCGAATAAACCTCATTTGTGTGGTCCCCTTCTTGCATTGAACCCGTAAGCCAACTCAATTTCTATGTACATATGGTGCTGTGCGCTTAGTCAGCGCTACTTTTGCACAGCGGCCATTTTGGCGGACCAAAACTTCGGCTTCCTATTT
>JAGGAR010000132.1:8341-20628 GCA_017657315.1 Termitomyces sp. K1Ag | reverse complement strand
TGCATATCCATCTTGCTCGAATCGTAACTACAGAGTGTCCCTTCGATTCCTTGTCAACTCAAGCAAAATAGATAAATTATCACTGGATATATCAAGACCTTGATCATGCATAACGTTGTGCCAGCTGTGGAAAAACCTGAATTGAAATCAACGGTTTTGCATTCTGAAAAAAACTAATTGCGCTACAAAGAGATATTCGGGCTCAGCCTGAGAATACTACATTGAGGCTGAGTTACGTTCAGCAGGTATTAATGGCCACAAGGACGGATACACACCAGGAATCATTCGTGAAACTGCCTGCTTCAGGCAGTATCTTCAATCGCAATGGTCTCTGCGGATGAATTCAAGGGAAGAGATGTGGGCGGCTCCCGATTTCTCCAAAAAAGCCAAGCACCAAGAAGGTCCTAAATTGTGGATCAATGCCTTGAGTAATGATACTTTTACCCTGTATGTACCTTCTTGGTACCGAAGGCGACGCCACCAACGACAGGGACTTCCGACCACAAACGGTCAGCCTGATTCGGAATATCTGAGTCGAGATTCTCACGAATTACAATAATGAATTCAAAGGCCGAAGAAGGCAGGGCGTCTGTGGTGTCGACGGCGCTTATGACCAAACTGTCCGTTCTATTATATCAGCAGAGTTGATGAGGTTTAGAAACTCAAACTTACCATAATCCAGCAGCCATGAGGAGGCTGAATACAGTCAACCGTAGGTACAACGAGAGCATAACACTTGAGTCCTTGTTGTGCTCTCGATTCTTGTACAGCGTATATGCCATCGAGACTAGTTTCATGACGTAAAAAAGCTCAGGTTTCTTCGTAATGGATGCAATCAAGCTTACACATGAGGGGAATCACGATCAGACAGCCCAAAATCACAACGCCAAGGTTTATTAATGCCCTAAATTTGAATTTAGGCATGGATTGGAAGCGTCCACAAAATCCATTTACGGTATTGGCGATGCAAGGTGACAATAGAACCGTCCGTTCGTAGGTTTGACCATCGAAGGATCATCGACAATCTACGTGTTGATGGTGAGTATGGTGACACATCCTCTTACGTTGGATTTACGAGAAAAACGCTCAAGAACATTCCAATCGGCCCCAGCCAAGGAAATATGGTGATCTTAAATCTTGGATTCAGTTTTTTCCCAAAGATATCGTAATGACTTGGCCACTTACCAGTCTACTATATCCAAATATTCGAGATCTTGTCCTTGATGCATAGTCATGTGCGACGGACACCTTTGTCCAGCACTTGAATCAAATGGACGTCAGTGATGTCGCAAGATAGTGAGATGTAGAGCTGACAACGACCACGAAATACATGTAGGAGACCGCCAATCTTTATGTAAGGCAGGCGTGAGGTACTAAACGAGGGGGGTGGTCAAAAATGGCCTACATGTTTGGGGATAGATATATCAACAATGCCTGAAAAAAACATAGTCCAAAGGGTGGAAGTTCCGCCCCCAACTGCCACCCGATAGTGACTGTATAAGACAACGAATAGAGAAGGAACGAGGAGATGAGGTAAGACCATGCTTTCCATCTGCAAACACCAAAAAAGAGAGTCGGAGCCAGGACAATCGCATTCACAAGAATTCCTAAGAACCCGAGCACATCGAATGCAATAACGCTAGTTGCACTGGCATCGTGCGAAGAACCGGTTACAGACATCGGTGAAAAGGGGCGGGTACAGCTTGAGGACTAAGAGCATGTTTCCTTTAAAGATTCCGACTAGTTCTTTATAGTTCTTAGGGCTATCAAACTGTCACCTCTGCCAGGAAACATCATGGATATCTCCCGCTGATGATCAGAAGGCGGTCCTACGGTACCTTGTGAAGCCTGGAGATCGGACTATGGAGTAAAGGCATAGCACGCGTTGGAAAGTCGTACGCATGCATGGTAGTCCAATGTAGAGTGGTAGGAAATTTGAAGTGAATTAGGCGGCTGGTCAATGTGCCACCCACTGTACATAGAGCCAATCAACTGACAACTCATCAGCCTGCCAGCACCAGTCGATCTATCGATCAATTTGGATTGGATTATACTTGTCAAACTTCCAAGCTGCGCTGGAAAGCACGTAGGCCTGATATGTAGAGTCATTGAATGCTGCTTTGATCAAGTGTCGCCACGAGACTGATGACCGTGACTCGGTGAGAAAACCTCTCGTTCAACAGCATTCAGGGCGAATCGATGCCGAGGTGCAGGAGTACATAGGATGTTGGTAGCGGCAGGCGAACCATATCAGACGTTGCAAGCTAATAGCTGACAGACAAAGTCCTCACAGGATCCGGCACGCGCCGTTCTCTAACCTTGGTGGCGGTTCAAAAGCGCACCATGAGCGCCCCATACAAACATCTCATATATAATGTGGCTTGAGTGATGTCCATCCCCGCTGGTTACCCAGAATCGTCTATGTTTGATTGTTAATGACCTAACATAAGGCGCCAGTGGACTCAGTTCAACGTCTAAAAACGAGAAAGTCAAACCGACCCGAACGTTAATACAGAGCACCAACAGCCAGCCCTCTTTTAGCATGACATCCCGCATAACCCTCAGCCCAATAAACGCCCTCATCAGGCCACAAGACATCTTTCCCTTGTACCAAGTATCACCTCCCTCAGATCCGATAGATGTGTCGTAATCTTCAACCATAAATTGTTCAGGTCCCAATCTCCCGGCCACCACTGACTCGGACTCAGCATGGCATACTCTGGTTACCTCCAACACAATGCTACATTCGCACCGGGACCTCTCATTGTGGGGGCTGTTGAACATGGAAGCTAAGTATCATGACTGACCACGAACCGCATGTAAGAGACGGTGATTGATGAGTCTTGAAGTCGAAAGAAGCAAAATATGCTAGAGCTGCTGCAAAAGACGCCCTACAGGCTACAGCATCATGATCGGAGACAGATATCGAAAGTGCCTGTAAAAAGGATAGACCAAAAGGAGGAACTTCGGCCCTCAGGCTTCAGCTGCCATCCGTTGTATATGGTTGCCAGTGTATATGACAGGAAGTAAAAGGGGCGAGATAAAATAACCATGTTTTCCTTCTGCGAACATCAAAGAAAAGTTGGAGCCAGGACAACCAGATCCAAGAAGATCTCGAAGAATGTGAGCGCGTCGAAGATAATATAAGGTTGTGCACACGATGAGGACAACCTAGGGTTTGGGGTTCGCGCCAATGATTCTGCCAGCGGTAGCTTTTTATAGATGTTTTAATGAATTAATACTCAAGTCATCATCAACCATTCAGGTGTCAACATGTCAAGATTGACAAGTGTAGTTAGGGATTTCGTTGAAGAAGGCTCGTCGGAACAGACCTGAAAAGACTCGCACCAGAAGAATTTCAGACTATATCAGAATTACTCTTCTGATGTCGCTGTACACTCAACTGTATCTCGACGTCAGAGTAACATCCATCTTGCTCGACGACGTCAGAGTCTTAAACTTCAGCAGATGGATGCACTGTTGGTCAGAGTATTAGTGGTGGCGTTACTCGTACAAGAACATAAATTCGGGAGCGCTCGGGTGGCCATCAACAACAAAATGTCACGCAATTCTGGCAAGCACCAACGTCCTCCGTCCTCCGTCCTCAGGCCTCAAGCTGTACTACCTAACTGTTTATCGACATCATCGCGTTCTAAGTTTCTATCTTACATATCATCTTATTTTCCTGATGTTTCTCGTCATTTCTCGGTGCCGGGACCACACACTGCCAATGGGAAACCTGACTCAAACCTGGTCAAAGCATACTGGCATGAGCGCGCTCCGTTCCTCTTTGGCATCTTGTGCATTTGCCAGTGGCCATTCAACGCAGAGACCCAACAATGCTCCTCTCTTCCTGCTTTGACTGCCTCTGCCCTCATCAAAGCGGTAGCCTGTACTTGTATAAAAATTCAAACGAATCTCCAATGCTCAAACGCAAAAACAACAACCAGAAGAAAGTCAACTCAAGAACCCCCCGCTAGTACCGCAAGAACCACCGGCACCCCTCTATTTTAACTAGAATGCCTTCCCGCATAACCCTCACCCCAATGGACGTCCTCATCGGGCTCCAAGCCATCTCCTTCCCCGCACTAAGCATCGCGTCCCTCGGCTCTAAATCCGTCATGCTCCAAATACGTACCTTCGACCCGTAAGTTCCTCAGCTCCTCTCCACCTCACCATCACCACCACCACTGACTCACTCCTTCCTTCCCTCTGAAGTGTCCCAACAGTAGACGAAAGCACGGCGTACTCCGCTTTCTTCCAGTCCGATGGAATATCCGTACAAGGTCCTCTCATCGCGGGGGGCGTCGTTCTGACTCTCACTTATGTGCCGGGTCCTAGCCGTGTCAAACCCAGGGCTTGGCAAGCGCAAGCTCCCGCCGTGGCTTCTGCTACTGCTGCGACTGTGGCTCCCTCGTCATCATTTGCTCATTTGCACAACCGCTCTCTCTCTCGCCAACCGGCTATGGCTTTGATTCCTTCTACACCTGGTCCTCACCCTCGCGTCAGCTTACGGCAGCCGCAAATTCAACAAGCTTTCCATTGCGAGCAACGCACTCCTAATCCTCAGCCCAACTTTCGTCAACATCCGGATAGCTTAAGTTCCTCCCTGTGGATCTGGTTCCTCGTTTGGCTCGTCTCAATCTCAATCTATTTTATTCCAATCCTACCAGAAGACATGTTAGAGGGGTGGCATACACGATAAGAATAGATAACTGAATTTCTACATACAATCGAGAATACATATGTACAGACATCAATATACAACGAGCATTAGTATCACAGCAACAGAAATACAAATGAGGCACGAGGAACCTATTCCCCAAGCCCAACAAGCGCCATCACCGTCGCACCCGCCAACAAACTGAAAACCGCAAGTACCTTCTTCCTCACCGCCGAGTCTGTACGTTCATGCTCGGTGTCATCCCGCTGGTCAAGCCCGTGACCATGTCCATGTCCAATGTCTCCGCTCACATCTCCAAACACAAAGTCACCCGCGAGCATCTCTACGGTGGAGGCATAGATGAGCATACCGGCTGAGATGGCCGCCATCAGACCTTGTGTGAGCTTCAAATGGACTAGGTAGAGGTGCTCATTGGTCAGTGAAGAAGTCAAGGGAAGGAAAGGGGATACAACGCACCGGACTCTCCCGCTTGTGTAGAAGCAAAAGCGAGCATACCACCAACCATGCTGAGCGGTGTCGTAATAGCGAAGAGAATGGAAAGGGTGGGAGCTAGCCATTGGTGACTGGATGTGGGGCTTGGTGGAAGACCCGCTATCCGGATGCCAAGGGAGAGACCTTCGAACAGCTGGTGGAACGTTATTGCTGTTACGAGCGAAGCTATAGAATGTTGGTGTGAGCGACAGGGAAAACGAACAACAAAAGGAAAGTGACATACAGAAGTCGAGACCCGAGGCAATAGCAAGTGTCAGACCTATCACGAGGGAATGTATCATGATACCCAATTGCAGGATCTAAACCATAATCGTTAGTATGATAGTAGTGAAAATGGAAATATACGCACCAAAATCCCAACAATTTGTCTTTTTCTTCCGATCGTCTGAGTCACATCCTCCTTTCCTTCCTGTTCATCATCGTCGAACACCGCACCCACCTCATGCGCCTGCGCATGCATCACCCGCATGTGACACACACATGCCTCCTCGTGGCCCCACCCACTCAGTTTGGAATGCAGACTACCTCCCCGCGATAGCCGCGGCGCATTAAGGAGAATAAGCGACAATAATCTATCGTCTTCATCGTCGAGATTACCTAACGACCTTGCACGTTCACGTTTAGGCCTTCGTGTGGTCGATGGGGATATGAGTGGCGTTCGTTCTGTCGGGGCTCGAATGCAGTTAGGAGAACTGCAGGGTAGCGAATCTGACTCGGAAGACGGTCCGGCGGGTATTAAGATTGCTTCAGTGGGGCGTGGCGGGGATTTCGAGCGTGAGGGGGCAGGTGAAGAGGCACGAGAGGTAGGTGCGGACGATTTGGAGTGGAGGTGATCCACGTATGATGTAGATATATCTAGGAGTCGGTTATGAATCAGTTATTAATATTGATGCAGTCCGTGAAACCATACATTCAACGAGAAATATCGCGAGTAGCGAACCCAGTCTGAGCGGATCCATAAGAGATTTGAAGCTTGGCGCAAGAAAAAATCGTACATGATCAATCCTATCCATTTGTTAATTCCTTTGTATGTTCGATTAACATCGGGGTGTTGTAGAGATGTAAAAGCGTCCGGAAGTAGATGACAGAACGCAGTCGATAGAATTGCACCTATCCCAGTATCAGCACGGTTTCTGAGTCGAGAGAGACAATCGTGGGACATCGAAACATACCCGTGCCAAAATGTTTTCCTATGAAGAACACGAGGTGCGGTATTTTGAGAAATGGTAGCTGCTTCGATAATCCCGGGAAAGATACAGCTATAGTAAGAAGGTAAGCTTCACACATAGCATGCTCAGATATGGCTAGAACGATTACCGAAGAGTGATATGAGAAAAATCGTGAACATCACAGGAATTCGAGGTTCTTCTTCTTGATGCCCCGTTGCGAGGGGGGCTGGGAGCGCTATATCGTATACAAGTGCTGGCATCTTGAGGGATAGAGAAAAATGATCTAGTCAGGTATCTAGGTATATGAAGGGGACCGCAGTAGATTGATTATTTGTGGGAGTGGACGCTAAAAAGGCGACGACCACAAGAATGTGTCTCGTCGACTGAGAGGACCGCATCAGTCAGGGCGCCGTGAGATTTTTCCTAATTTAACCGGCCAATTAGCCGACAACTCCTCAGAAATCCGAATGAGGCTGGCAGAGGGCACACGGAATTCCACACATAGCTCGATCCAAGGGCGGGAAAGCGCTTTTTTGGAGGCCTCTGCGCAACAAGTGACCACGCCTTTCCGCGACCTTCTGTGCGTCCAGACTGTGACTCGAAGTACTCGAAGCCGTCCTCGGCACAATCGGCAGGGGCTGTGCAGAGAGAGTATTCGATCAATATCAAAATTCTGTTGCGCACTAAGCCCGTTGTCTCCAAGACTTGGCAGCTTCCTGCATCTTCCACAGATCTCACCGTCCTCGCAGGATTTATTCGTGTATGTACTCGAGCTTTTTCGTTAACTCTGGCCACCTCTCCCTGTGATTGTTGTAATTTGTAGCTTAGGTTCAACACATAGAGAAGTTATCCCTCAGAGCTCGAAGCAAGAAAGTTCCGACGAAGGAGCTCAATTGCGCACCCCGCAGCGTCGCTAATCGCCTCGACAAAAGCAAAGACCTCTCCCCTCTCTTTCAACTCCCTTACAAGCTCCTCCCTATACTCCTTCACCTGCCCCAATGCACCCCCAAGCACCAGTGTGCTCTCCCTCGGTTTAACCCTCTCCTTATCCTCCAACAAACACATCAACGCATCTACCGCCCCTTTCACCCCCTCTCTCACAATCTCCAGCGCCTCGTCATCAGCTTCCTGAGCTCGTGCAGGGAACGCCGCAGCAAACACGACAGGACAAAGCGACGCCACACGTAGCTTCGGGTCCGCATCAAGCACCTTCGCATCATGATCCTCGCGGAACTGATCAGGCGCATACACAGCCGAAATAATACCAAGAATTGATGTGCACCCCAAGTGCGCTGCTACTCGTTGGTGGAAAGGCGTAGGCGGGTGGCCTAAATCGCGATGGCGCAGGGTATGCCTGATGGCTTCGCGGCCGATGTAGTATGCGGATCCTTCGTCGCCGAGGAGGTATCCCCATCCGCCTGCGCGCTCAATCGAGGTTGAGACGAGTTTGCGCGAGGCGGAGGTAAGGGCAAAGCTTTTAGCTATGCTGCCTGTTCCTGTGACGAGGACGACTCCGGTCTTTGTCTGAGGCTGCTGCCTCTCGTCATGCTTGATTATGGCGGAGGAGAGGAGGGCGGCGTCGTTTGTCACGAGAAGCGTCGTGGGGTCTGGGAGGGATAGTAGTTTTGAGATTCGGGCGTGGACGGATTCGAGGTCAGCAGGTCGATCGAGGCCTGCACCACCGATCCATGCCGCCACGAAGAGAGGTTGAACTAGGGGTATTTGTGGTCGAGAGGAAGTGAGAAGGACAGATTCCGGAACGAGGTCTATCGCTTGATTGATTGCTTCCGACATCGTCAAAAGAGCGGCGTCGTGTCCGCGAGTAATACTGGTAATCGTTATTAGCAAGTTTGCAAGTAAACAAGCTGGGATCGTACAAGTTACAAGGGCCAGCCTCTGCCCTAGCCCGAATCCCATCATTATTCGCAATAAGAGCAGTGCACTTCGTTCCGCCAGCATCAACAGCTAGCACCAGCCGAGGTGATTGAGGAGCAGACGAGGGAGGGGGTGCATCAGAACCCAACCATGCCTTCCGCATGACTCCTCCGGCAGCTTCGAGTTTAGCCCGTGCATCGTCAACCGAGCATTGAAGCTTTTCAACTACGGCAGCCAACTTGACACTCCCGTCACACGATGCGATGAGCACGTCGATCTCGATGTCCGAACGCGAGGTCTGTGGGTGCAAAGTCCGGAAGATTCGTCGCGCACGGTCAATCAGCTTGTTATTCGAGGACTTAACATCGACCATCTGCCATGCGAAGTCCAGAAGTGAGAAACTTCCAAGTCTCTCCAAAACCGTAAGAGAAGACGAAGACCGCTCACCAGGTTCCCATGTGTCTTCCCAATCCTAATCATAACACCCGTCGAAATCATATTCAAAATCTACACACCCCCTTCTGATCAGCACCCCACGCATACATACGGAAATCAACCCACTCACCATCTTCGTTGCCGTCCCCGCCTTCATTCTCGTACTCCCCGTAACAACCTCCGCCCCAACCACACACTCAACCAAACACTCTGTCCTCCCTCTCATCTCACTCGGGCTCACACACGATATCCCCACCGTAAGTAGACCCCTGCCCTTACAATACTCAAGCCCCGCAAGGACATACGGCGTCCTTCCGGACGCAGCGATACCTATCAGCGTGTCTAGGGCGTTGATAGGTGGGACGATAGCGCTGAGATCGTCGATGGGACGCGTGGTGGAGTCTTCTGCACCTTCAACGGCCCGACGAATGGCGGTGTCGCTGCCGGCTATTAGGCTAAGTTTTTGGAACAAGTTGGTCCGTTGGTGTGGGATGGGAATGCAAGGAGACTCACGCGATGAATTGGTCGTATGGGGCGGAGAATGTAGGTGGGCTGGTGGGGAGCTGTATCGTCAGAAATGCAAAGTATTGAAGTAGGGAAACTCCGGGCGTACATCTCGGATGCATCGAGGACACCAAGCCTAAAGTGATTTGAATCACGTCAATGAACGAGGAGCGGGCAAGGCGACAAGGAACACAACCTCCCACTCATCCCTGCTCCAATATACAGCACCCTCCCTCCCTTCCTCACCCTTTCATTAATAAGATCAATAGTTCGTGCGATCTCAGGTATGCACTTTTGTACGGCCAGAGCTACAGTTGCGTCTTGCGCGTTGATAATGCCTATTCATCGATACCATGAATAGAAGAGAGGAAGAGACAAAGAAAGTACACACGACACATCTCCTCTGTCGACACTATATCAATCTGCGCTGACTCGTTGTTACGCGACTCCGTTTGCAATGAGCCTGTCCGAGGAATGGCTGAAGACGATGCCACCGTCATCAGGGTTTACTAGGGCTGAGGGAAGGGATAACAAAAAAGAAGGGAGCAAAGCAGAACTCTGCATGAGGTTGCGTGGGTCTCATATATGGAGGAATTTGAGGGCATTTTGATGTGTTAAGCAGAGGACCATGAGGAAGACGGGTCACGGAATGGAAAGCTGTGTGGCCTATCAATGTCATCGGAGTCCGCTCCCATCACACTGGCACGTGTGATCAAAATCGAGTGTATACTTGTCCGAAAAGAAACCTGGCTTTTACATGCAATACACTGTGCACAGAGAATGCTACAACGAGAGTAAGCCGATCAAGATAAAAGTACAGAATAAGTAAAGCATCGAAAACCCCATACAATCCTACGGACAATTCGCCTCAGATATCCGCAACCTCCACCGTCTTCGTGACTGTCGGCATAGCGGCTCTAACGACGGAATGTTTGTCTCCCTGAACGGAATAATATCAGTCATGTATCAACCGGACCCGATTAAAACTCCAAGATACCTGTAAGTCATGGTCGAATGCGTGGAGGTCGTAGTGCTCGTTAGTACGCAGGCCGATCTTTTGAGAGTTGCAGCTGGCAGTTGTAAAGCTGGGTGCTAAAACTGAAGAGCGGGTGAGGCGTCTTTCTTTGTAGTGGTTCCGACCGTTCAGCCTTTGAAGAGCATAAGTCGAAAAGGAATTACGATGGGGGTGGGGCTTACATTGCGACTGTGAAAGACGTCAATGGTGTCCATGAAGTAGGGTGGATATACTTGACTTACAGAAGGTATTTGCATATAACTTCGTAACATTAATGTGAAACGCAAGCCTGCAGGATAAGTTGGTTAACCGATGATGAGTACCGACCGATGAAGACGACAAATCGGATTCACCAGTACAAGTTTCGAGGAGCAGCGTAGAAGGTTATCAAAAGGAGAGACTGGATTAGGGTAACCAGAGCACCGCGATGAATGACAAATACCACAAGTCTTCTGAGGAGAGTATTGGTCCTGCGTCAAAGGTCAGTATTGTGTGTAGAGTAATAGCCAGGCTAAAAGAAACGGACTCCGAAATTCCTGTTCTCGAGGCCGTAAGGTACATGCACATCGCGATCGTTGCCATAACGTCGGTAAGTGTACCGAACCCTTTAGCGAAACCGAAGAACATCTGCAAGCCGTCTTTGTTAGCCAAACGAGCCTTTCGTAGTTGTAGAAATACTTACAGCAAACATGTCGTTTCTGTTTGCAAGTACTCCGTGGTGGAATATATACATGGTCACCACGCACGCTACGAGCCGAAGTTAAAAGACGTCCAAAACGAAAAGGTCATGCATACCGATGCCGCCGGCTGTATATATAGCGAAGACTGAGTCAAGCTTCAGAAACACTGATCACGATTTGGTAAAGCTTACCGAATGCCATGAAGGCGCAACCACTCTGTCAAGAGACGAATGAGCTTCTTCACAAGGAAAACGGATCTCTCGCGTACGATGGTTCCTAGAACAAGCCATCTTCCTTTGTCCAGACGCTTGACTGAGTCCCAGGTTGAGTCCCAGCACGTTCAATCGTGCTTCGACGTACCGATATACAGCTGATACACAAAGTACATCTGTGAGCTATTGCAAGATAAGGATTTGATTCGTGATATATAACCCATAACGCTCACTTAAAGGTGATCATCGTCGAAATGAGGCATTCTGCTGATAGCCCTCTGAAGTCAATGTTACGTGAGTAGCGTAAGTTAGCGAAAGTACGTGCACACGTACGGTGTAACGGAATTGAGGGGCAGCAATGAACCAAAATTCGGGATCTGTTGTCAAAAGTGATCACCTTACTAAATTTGCGACAATGATAGACGATGTAAGGACTGACCAGGTAGTAGTAGACGGATTGTGCTATCAGGGCGGAGGAGGCAAGGTCCATAAATCTGTAGGCACCTTGATTAAAGCTTACAGTTACGGGGAGAAGAGACCACGGACAGCATAAAAAAAGCCTAAAGTTTAAAAAAGTAAGTAAAAAACACTTCGAACAAGGAGTGACGCGTACGGTCCATCGCACAAGGAGACTATCTTTCTGTGCAGCAAGAAAATAGATGTATCCTTGAACAATTGTAATTCCTCCCAGACTGCAGAGAGAGCATTTTCAGCGCAAGCCCAAAAAACGGTGGTCCACTTGCTCACATTAAGGACACAACGAATCCTGATTGAAACAAGGTATGAATTCCTTATGGCTCGGAGTAAAGTGATGAATCGCACCCCAATAAATCGGTGCAAAAGTCTGTGAGAGGTCTATCCCCGGCAAAGCTTTTGGAGACTCTGACAGTGACATATCAGTTGATGCAAAGTCTAAGAGCAGAGAGGATAGTGGGGAAAGAGGCAAGACGAGAATAGTTGACAGTGTCCATCCTATAAAATGAACTAGATCGGGTGAGAAAGCGTGGCCTGTCATCCTTGAACACATCACGGCATGACGTCCATCTAACGAGAAGTGAACTAGAACTTCCAGGCTTCCGTCGGGCGTTGTGCGCAAGGAATTCTGAACCCAGATCATCCCACTGTGCACGACGAAGTGGAGCTGGCGCTAAGTGCCATAGGGTAAGTAGGTTTTCAGCACGACCACGACCACTGGCTAGTAGTGCGCATCAAATCGAGCGG
>JAGGAR010000131.1:0-20846 GCA_017657315.1 Termitomyces sp. K1Ag | reverse complement strand
CAATCTGATCACCAACAATATATTCTTGCATCAATAAGACATAAATATAGTGGAGACTGAGTTACTGATATACATATTTGAAACCATAACCAAACAAAGTGAGGTTATGGTGGAGGCTGAGTTGGGGGGGGGGGGGGTTGGGGGCAAAGCCCCCAACGAGCTACAAGACCCATGCTGAAGGCATGGGACATAGCTCGTTTCTCTGATGTTCCAATTGTTTGTACCATTGATCTTCCTAGTGATCTGGTTGAAGCACTCCAATGTGGAGGTTATCTTAGCCATCATGAAGGTGACATTAGACTCTTTGTGATTTTCTACAAAAGCTGAGGATTGGATATCTTGCTTGAAGAATATGTTTTAGGTCATGTTTCTGATCCAGATCAAGCATGAACAAAGTTGAGCTTCACTCAAATGCTCATGAACATGCTATGCTGCCTATGCTTGCATTGGACTTATTCAAAGTAACCATTGTATTTGAGTCTACTATGCAATCTACCTCTCAAAACAGTTTCTCTGAATCTCATTTTGTATAATGTGCTATTTTACTTATCTTGATCTGGAATAGCTCTAGTTTTCTCTGGTCCATTTTGCCGCAAACAACACAAAGATGACTTCAGTCTTCTCTTGCCAACTTTTCACTTGGACCTCTCTATACAGGTAAGATATCAGCTGGTCCTGTCAAGCAAAAGAAGCAAAATGTCTATTGAAAACTACAAGATTGTGATGCACTTGATACTCAAATCCTTTCTTGGCTTAAAAACAGAGCTACACAATTATATAGTCATACTTGTTCTTACAACATTTTTCCTCTTTGAGAACATTGCAAGCTGGTTTGAGCACCACCCAAGTCCCTCAAATCTCCAATAGATCTTGCAGCACTTCTTGGGGAATCATCAGAGTGGGAAGTGATGTGAGCAGCTCCACTTTTCTTGATTGTTTTGAATTATGATCAGGAGTTGAATAGACTGGGGTGGGAGAAACATGCATCAGAAGCAACAAAGAAAACTCTAATAGAATAAGCTTTTACATGTAATCATGCAATAGGGACATGCAGTTCTTCATCTTGATTGAAATTAGATGGTGAGATAGTATCTTCCTCAGCAACTAGAGCCTTTCCTTTGATCATTTCCTCAAGCTTCTTGTTGAACATTGCTAGCAAAGATGATGCAAACTTTGCTCTACCAGCTGCTCATAGATCTGTTACCAATTTTGTCCTGCCACCCTTCACAATTTATGACTTCTTCCTAAAGCTTCAATTCTCTAACTTTGTCCACAATATGCCAGACAAGAATATCTGCATCACATTCATTATGAGTTGAACCTTGATATGGTGATTGTGTTGATTATGTGACACATATCTTTATCTTCTGAAGATAGGAAATGCTTGCTAAGAGATTCCCTAATTGATTCCAGTTGGAATAAATACCCTTAGCAGCAAACAATGCCTGATTATGTGAATTAATTAGTTTGTAATATATTCAATTGAACTCACCTTTAAATACCAAATTAAGTGTTTGATATTCATATCTATTGCCATCCAATGTCCAGGTAACCCAGAAATATTGATGAGCATATTGTTCTGCATCATACTACTATCAGTGAGATATCAGTCAAGTAGTGCTTGAAATCAATAGAGAAAATTACTGATGCAAATTCAGGTGTCCATATTTTTTTAGGATTGAATAGAAAATGCAAGATTTCCATTGAATAGTTGTTAGAACCTCCAGCCTGGAACATGCAGGCTAGGTCAGGCAAAATGTCTTCAATGCATCCAAAATCTCCATGGGCAACAGCATGAATAAGTTTGACAACAAAGAGCAGGTCATGAGTCAGTCAAACAACATTCTTGTAGACAGAATCCTTGGATGTTGTACTCGCATCTTCAGTGATACCATCCTCCTGATCATCAGAAAAGTTAGATTCACTGTCAGTTGTTGTTGCATGAACTGCATTGCTTCTTTTCTTCTTCTCACATTGTTCAAAATCTTCAGCAGGTGTGGCATATTTATTAAGAATTATTTGCACAATCTCTAGGACTTTTGCAGCAGTGGGCTCTGATTTGGCAAATTCATTCAAGCTCAAATAGCCACATTCTTGGTGCCAAGCATTAAGAGCCCCTCAAGTATCTGAGTAAGTGCAGATAATAAGACATGGAAGTTGGGGTGGTCTGATTCCACTCTGACGTTCTCCATCATGGCAAACAGATGCATAAATGAGCTAAGCTGACCAAGAGACTCTCTGTGCATGTTCAAGAGCATCCAAATAAAACTCATGATGAGATGAAAGGTTCCAAAATCTAGAGCAAGAACTTCTCAGCAAAGCCATGCTATAAGATCCTTTGCTCACAACACCTATCCTTCACAAATCTGAGCATTGGTCAGTTGGTCATTGATAGCCAGAATCATCACCTTATCAAGGTCACCCAGTTGCCGCTCCAACTGTACAAGCATTATATCATCATGATTGAGTAGATTTCCTTGTATTGATGCTTCCTTGATGGTATTAGCACATAAGGGAAAGAACTCATTTTTTTCTTCATCAAGAAGCTTGTGGCATGGTATATTCTGGAGCTCACTATGCAAACTGTATTCTGAGAACTCATCCACATATTTGAAGAGGGCCTGAGATATGTTGATTGTGGTCTGGTGCCTATACAACTGATGGGCCTTGAGTGAGAGTCAAAGATTAGACATAGTGAGGGGAGATATCTTGTGCAAATGTTCAAGCATAGGAGCAGCAATCAAGTGCTGGGGATCTGCATTATGAAGCTTGTAGAGAACAGGAAGGTTCCTGACTAGACTTTATTCATTGCACCTGGAACCTGTTCTATGAAGATTGACAAGCTGATATTGATATTGTCATAAGCAATCAAAGTAGGTTCATTGGTAGTGACTTTTTGAGCTTCAGCAATTGAATTGTTGGCAAGATCAATAATATTTGACAATAAGGTTGCATGTAGGATGTTGATCAGTTCTTGTGAAGCACCTGTTGCTAAAGCCACTAACCCAAGACCAATTTGAGCCTTACAGGATTTGAACAAGCAAAGATAATGGATTTGGGCATATAAAATATTCTGGCCCTATCAAAAGTTCAGTATAGTTCACAGTGAGTATCCAATGACATTTATGATGTGATGGTTCTTTGAATTTAGTGTTTTTTCCTTCACCATTAACCTCTTGCTCTCTGATGTGGCATCTAAAAGTTGAGACCAGATTGGTGTAAACTTCTTCCACATAGGTTCTATGAATTGATTGAGGTCCCATGTATTGATACATTCAGTTGTAACTTCATTTGTAGACATGCAGAGCGATGGCTTCACAGCTTCCATCTCAGAATGAACAATCTCACATACCATATCAACAGCATGAATTTGAAACCATGCTTTCATTGCTTGAGCTCTCTTTTCACTGCTCCACATCATGTCAAAGAGTTGCTGAAATCACTGAGACCTGTTATTGGCATAGAAAGCACTACAATGGTTTGCAAATTCTTAATTCTTTTTTCAAATAGTATTGTCATAAACTCAGATAGCAATATACATGCATTCTGTAGCTCATCAAGTGCAAGTTTGACATGCTCGACCTTAGAATAAGGCTTTTTATATGTGTGCAGAACATTGGGTGATGATGGAGTATTTTCTTTATTTGGATGCAAAAAATCTGTTTCAAGAAATAAGGAAGGTAGTAGGGATGTCATTACAGAGTCATTCAATGAAGGAAGGGGTGCATAATAGGAAGTGTCAATAGGAGGCTCAAGGTTATTATGTCACAACTGATGTAATTGCAAGAGACTGATGGCAGCTTCTGACTTGTTCAAACAGAGAAGAGTTCATCATACTCCAAAGTCTTATAGTTCTGATTCTGAAGTAGAGCTAGTCTGGAGCCAAGATGTTTATGAATTGGAATCCAAAAACAATTGAAGTGAGTGATACACCTATCATTAATTACTACCTGTTCCTCTAGTGATGCAAGCAATGGAAAAACATAAGTATCCCTCCTCTGATGATCCTGGATATTTGACAGTGTTCTTGAGGTTGAAACTGTGTGATTGATTTCAAAACTTGGCATTGTAGTGTTCAACATGCAAAGTGGTGCCAGTGTTGAGAAATTTGGCTTGGAATTTGAGGCTGAAATGATCTGAAATGTTGTGGTATTCTGTTCCCATGGTTTTGATACTTTGCTGAAACATCATCCTCATGGTACCTGGTTGTTGAAAGTCCTAGGAGAGATACTGAAGAAAAGGTCTGAGTTGTGAGAACTGGCAGGCTCAATGGGGCAGACTGAAGGATCTAGTCCAAAGAATCCAAAGTTTTCTGGAGGTATTTTGGCAGTGGAATGGGACAGTGGACACCATGTAGCTAGTCATCAATGATGATGGACAAGAATTCACTGCTTATTCCAAATTGAGCAAATTACTGCAGAGAGAACTTAGGATCACTCTGAAATCTATTTCTATTGGATCTTGATCAACCTGCAGTCATACAGGAATTCAAACCTAGCTAGACCAGTTTTTATATCATGACTTGTCTCATATAATGGCTGGTAACAAGTATACTAGGCATGAACCCACCTAATAACTGAAAGGAGGACCAAAATAAGTGCATGCTATGTTTGAATAACCTACAGAGAGAATTGAAAGGGTGTAGGGATGTCTACATCCAATCAATAGTTGTAGATGGTGACTTCAAGGCCAACCACTTCTGACAAAATCATCTTGGACAAGATGTGTGGCTCAGCAATGGAGGATGTATGATGATGCCCTGGCTTGAGTACTTGAAATGGTTGAGTCAGCAGCCATGGCCAAGAAAGACAGCAAGTGAATCACCAATCATTCACCATTAGGGAGCACCATGCAAAAATCACTTTCAGACTCTTGAGCAGGCAATGTTGTTGTCAAAAGCTTGTGATGTCAAAGGCATCATCACATTGGCATGTGCCCAGCACTCCTCTTTGAATTGGAATGGATTGAATTGGCTCTGTCTATTGAGGAACATCAGTACATTTTGGTCCTGTATCTTTGGACTAGAACTGATTTGTTAAGAATTTCTGTTCAAGATCAAGCTTGCCAACTCTCTTAGCATCCCCATGAAGAAGACCAAAAGGCAGTTACCAGTGGCCAAGATGCCATTACCCAGCAGCTTGGCTTATTAAATGAGCACTTTGCTTGGGTCAGGCATACTCCTAGAATAATGCAACAACAGATTGAGCCAGCCTCAGATGCATTTGATGACATTGACAATGAACAGCTCAAGGCCAACTCAGCATGCTGGCAGGAGGAGTTAGAGGCATGTGAGAACTTTGTTTGACAGTTAGGGATATTTTGGCACAGGTGGATAGGGCAATGGATCCAGAGGTGGTTCACAAGGTTTTTGAGGCATTTGTGATGGATTGGCTGTTGATCATGGTTTTTGGCACTGAGTGGACATTGGTCAAGATTTGGAGTATGCAGTGGGATGTGGCATGGACACAAAAGTTTGGAGAAATGGTGGTATATTTTTGTCTTTTTAAGGTTCTTTGGAGTGCTAACATCACAACAGACCCCTCTTGATAAGTCCATCCTAATGATTGCTATGATTGGGGGGATGAAGTTCTCCAAGATACTGCCTGTTATGCCCCCTGCTACCCTCAACACTTCTGGTTCTGATGGCACCATTGTTTCCACCACTCCTGTGGTGCCTATTGTACCTACTTCCTCTGTTCCCCATGCCAATGCCAGTGGACATTTCTGTGGCTTTTTTGAATTTTCTGCACAATTCATGTGTTCTGACACCATACAAACCAGCAGGTACTGATCTTTGTAGCTGCTCCTGCCCCTTCATTGTTGGCAGCAATGAAGAGGCTTGATATTAGTCCACCTATGCAAGTAAGCAAGTTCTTTTTTGTTGTTAAATTTACTGATGTTTTAGCTCTTCTTTGATCTCTCCTGCCAGGAACAGGCTGAGTTGCTCCCAGGGTGCATACCATGTTGTTTACATTTTGCCTCATCTGATGCTATCATTCCTAGTATATTGTAAGTGTGACAGTGGTAAACTAACTGATATGTTTTTAATTGTGACAATGATGACAAGGACAATGATAAAAATGAAGGCAATGACTTCAATAGTGAGTGGCAAGGAAAAGGAAAAGGAGAAGAAGAAGAAGAGTGCATTGGATAAGACTGGGATGTCAATGAAAGCATTGTTGGATGTTGAAGAGGAGACAATGATGGGAAAGGATAAGGGAAAAGGCAAGGTGAAGGTGACAGCAGAAAGTGAAGGTGACAGCAGAGGAGGTGATAGATGTAGATGAGGATGACAATGAAAATGATGAAGATAGTGATGGTGAAATGACAGATGAGAAGAAGTACAAGAGGGTGTTTGGTGTGGAGATCCCAACAGTGGTAAGTCTTTTTCTTTGTTAATGATGCTGACTTAACTTTTCTAGTTCACCAAGAGCAAGCTGGTGAGGTTCTTGAAAGAGCCACAGTTGGAGACTATCATTGCTGACAACAAGGAGTGGGAGGAGGAACACTGTATAGCAGTAAGCTATAAGATGGTGACATTGTATTTGCCTGAATGGCAAAAGCAACACAAAACTGAGATGGGAGCAGTGATGAATCATGATGCAGTTAAAGGGCTCAAGGCTGTAGACAATTCTGAGCTTACCATTCTTCTTCAACACACAGAACCATTGGGAGCAGTAAGAGGAATTGGACAGCTCCTACACACCAGTGTTAAGCTTTTGGCAAATGATCTCACAGACTTCAGCTTCTAGGCCTGGCAGTATGGGTCAGTTCAGCTCTACACATGGCATGTGTGGTATTGTCAGGATGACAATTGGCAGGAAGAAGATGATGCTAAAGCTGCCTTGTTCAGAATCTTCCCATGCAAAAGCCTTGTTGTGCTTAGCAATGTGGTTAACCAGGACACTAACTTCAGCATTGCTAAGGAAACCCATGGCATGCATTTTTACAAATTGATCTTTATAATTGTTAGTGAAGTGACTGGTCAGCTAGAACAGAGGCAGGTTGGAGTCCAAAGAAGGTATGTCAGCAAGTGGCTTACCAATGGTGTTATGCTTCATGCAGAAGTCTTTGCTAAGACTACTGCTGACTGTTTTAGTTTTGAGCACTACAGGCTTGTACTTCTTCTTTGTTGGACACCCTTCTGCTTAGATGGGGTGGATTGGGGGAAAGTCAAAGCATTGTTAGGGGGAGTGTCAATATGATTTGGGTGCTGTGATTTGGAAGAGGGGTGTTAATAGAAAGTTGTGGGTTAGGCATGGGACAATGATCAGTAAAGTTATTGAAAGGGGTATTGTCATCTAGCTCAACCATGAGTCAGGTATCCTGCACATCATAATGATGTATGTGTTTCTGACAAAAGGGTTAGCATTGTTAGAAGGGGTTTTTGTTGATGTCTGTCCAAGATCAAAATTGTCTGTAACTAAGTATGAATCTTTTGGTGCTAGCATTTGGAATAGTTCAGAGGTGGTAAGGTAAAGATACACTAGCACTGGGTTTTCTTTGGATTTTTGGGATTTATGTAGTCACAAAGTAGAACTATCTGTATAGTACAAATTGGTGGTATATATAAAATTGTCATTAGAAGGGGGATGGTCTGTACAAGAGTCAGCATTATTGTTTCTGAGTGGGACATTACTTTTATTTAGATTGTTTTCACTATTGTGGCAGCATTGCAACACATTATTAAGATGTGCATATGATACCATGTTGACTTTGCCCAAGCACTGGTTATATTCCAGCATCAGTGCCATATCTCCATGATCATTGCTAATCACTTCCTTAATGATGAGCAAAAACTCAGGTGGTCATAGTACAACCTTGGTTGGTGGCATTGGTGATGACAGTGCTCATGCCTAGATTCTATAGTGGGAGGCAGCAGTAGCTTCTTTTGCCATTGTTGACTTCTGAGAAAGGTTAGGATGATCCTAACTTCTCCAGAGTTTGAGTTGGTAATTTCAATGGTGGTGTTGTCAGTGGAGTGAGTTTTTACCAAGCTCCTGGTAAGCACATTAAATAACTTACTAAGGAGGATGCCATAGGTGGACTGATGGATGGATGTGTATCTGTAGGTAAAGAGTTATGTCTTCAAGTGTGCATGAAATGTTATGTGCTAGACCCAACAAAGGGTCCAGCATGCCATATTACTGACAGGTCATGCACAATCTCCTCCAGCATGGGAATAATCTGAGGACCAGAGTCAGCAATGCACTTCATGTTTTTCCTCCCATTAATTGGCATCATCACAGAACATAATGTGTCAGTCTCTTTTGAGATGACTAAGATTTTGGGTTCTCTCCTTGGTGGCAACATCTTGTAATAGACATTGATGGGGTCCTCTGCTATGAAGATGTTAGTAGACACAATGTTAGAAGAGGATGTGGTATTAGAGTGAAGATAGAATTTGGGACTGTTGATAGTTTACAGTCCTTTAGTCACCGATGGATGAGTTACCAAGACTGGATGATCAGGATCATATTAGAGGTTCAACACTTAAATTGATTGTGACATTGGAGTTCTGCTCCTTACTATATGTTGATTTGTATTTGCTGCCCCATTCTGTGGGCCTTAAACTAAACACACTGCTAGAATGAGATGGTGTACAATATTTACTACTCTCCTATTTAACATTAAATAATTCTCTGAGTCTAGACTGTTCATTGGCCCTATCATTGGCCACTGACAATGAGCTCTGCTGAGAGACCATCTGGTCACTCCATGCCAAGGGAGTCAATGCTCCTGGGATTGACTGCACTGGGTCAGGAGATTAAAAGGGAGGCACCATTCCCTGCTTAGACAATGCTGAGGTCTTTGCCTATTGAGGGTCACTAGTATCATGTGTGTGATCTGGACTCCTGGCTGGGAGTCTGCTGGTGATGGTTCTTCTATTGAGGAAGGACATTGAAGGGGAGTTGTGGTTTTTGTGTGCATTGTAGAATTGGGTAGTGGTCACAAGTGTTATGAAGTCTTCAGTTGATCAGACTGAGGAGGGGCCAGATAGCAAGCTCAAGCAGGATTGTAGTAGTTGAAAGCTTTTTTGTTTAAAATATATAATGAAAGCACAATGCAGACATAGTTTTGCTACATGAGTTAAGTTCAATGAAGCAGAACAGGCATAAGCAAATTGTATTCTCACTACAAATAATTTTTGTAAGTGATATATATATAGGTAGAATGTTAGATATATTGTGTAATGGAGAAAATTTAATGTACTTGTAAGAAGGCACAGGTAAGCAAAATTGTAGGGTGGTGGTCATGTAGTTACAACCCATTACAAGCTGGTTCCTCACTCAGCTCAGGTGACACTATCAGCAGATCTCCTACCACAACATTAAGACAGGTTTTTATGATAACATCTAAGATGTCAGCAGTCCATTTCCAATAACTTCTCAATGGCAGTGATGGGAGGATGGGCTTTATAAGTGCTGTTGGTATCTTTCTCTGCAGCACCCAAGTTCTTCTTGGTCAGTGATATGTAGCACCTCATATATATGTGCTTGGGCTCATTAGTTTGGGGTGTCAGTAGTAGTTGTTTAGTAGCATTAGAATGCTCCTTCTGTTTGCTCTTCCTCTTATCTTGGTGAATGGTGGGCATCTCATCTGGTGTTATTGTTTTCTCAGCAATGGGAGGCTCAGATTCATGGTCAAGAAGGTCATAACTCTCAGAAGGTGTCATGAGCAGCAGTACAATTTCCACCTAGGATTGTGCCAGCAGCTGGTGAGGTCTAGACCCAGTGTTAGTCTGTGGGGAAGTAATAAGTCAATGGATATTTGGGTGGCAGTACCTCAATGCTGTCAGCGACTTGGCATGTAGCAGGATAACATGTAAGCAAATTGAGCTCCTTTTCTAGCACCTCTATCCTCATCTTGTCTTTGGTCTCCAATGGCAAGACTTTATAGACTAATATCGCTTGGATATTCTGTGCCATGTTGGCAGTTGTGTTGGTGTTGAGAGTGCCTGTGGCTACATTTCCTGGGTTCTGCTGGTGCCACTCATCAATCCTGTCCTCTTCACTTACCAGGATAGTTGGGGATGAAGGCCATTGTCAGCAACACTACCTGCCCTTTGGTATTATGTCAACACATACAGCAATGTATGTAATTCTCCACTTTGTTGCAATTAGACAGGCTGACCACAGAAGTGGCAAGCATCGGTAGGCATTGCTGGGTGCTTTTGGGCAGGCAGTTGGATTGTGGCCTGTAGTTGGCTGATGGCAGCAGTGATGGTGGTCTATTTTGATTTCTTCTTTTTTTACGTATGAGTCAGGAGCTGGTGTTGGAGTGACTACCTGATCAAAGATGTAACCATCCAATAGGCCATGCAGCTTCCAAACATTCTTCCTATAGAGCATCACAGCCTCCATAGCTGAGCATGTTGTGTGAGTAGGGATGAAGTACACCCATTTACAGTAGAGATCCACCACTACCATGATTGCATCATACCTATGTGCATCTGGCAGTTTCACAATGAAGTTGACAGAAGCCACACTCCATCATTTGGCAGGAATAGGGAGAGGGTGGAGTTGTCCAGTGGGGAGCTGACAAGAGGGCTTGGTTTGTAGGCAGAGGTCACAGGTGCTGATGTAGGAGCCAATGTACCATGACATCTGGGGCCACCAGTAGTTGTGTGAGATGAGCTCCAGAGTTTTCCACTTAGATGACTAGCAATGCATGAGTTATGGTGCTGCTTGACTATCTGCCTTCATAGCTTGGGCACATTGGGAATATAGATATGTCCATGGAAGGTCAGAAGTTTGTTCTTGAGAGCCCATTCATAAGTACATACTGACTTCACACCTTTGCCTTGATTAGTTTGCGATGCCATTGCTGTCTTTGCCACCACATCCTTCTACATGCCCTGTCATATGTCCTTGAGGATGTTCACCTCATCCCCTTGAACAGCCACATCTTCAAGAGCATGGATGACAAAGAGTTCAGGCTTGAGCAGGACAATGTTGTTGTTATTGTTGGTCCCCAAACCATGATCTGCCTGCCAAGATAGCACATCTAGCTTGCTCATGCTCTGTCTAGGTTTGTAGTGCAGCAAGAAGTCAAAGCTGGCCAGGTATAAGGACCAGCAAGCCTGATGACAATTGAGCTTCTTTGCCATTTGGAAGTACTTGAAGTTCCTATGGTCTGTCCAGACTTCAAACTTGTGCCATGTGCCCTGAAGGAAGTGCTGCCATTCTTCAGCATCTCCTTGTTTTGAATCTCATAGTTCTATTCTAATGCATTCAAGCTCTTTGAGTAGAAGGCTACAGGATGCCACTTACCATCCTCCTTTGACTGTTGAGAAAGAACTGCTCCTGTGGCAAAGTCAGAGCTGTCAGCTTCAACATGGAAGGGGGAGTCATTGTCAGGAAAGAGGAGGATGAGTTGCAATGTAATGGCTTGCTTGAGGGCATCAAAGGCGTCTTTCTGCAGTGCTTTCCATTTCCAAGTACTGTCCTTGACTGTGAAGTCAAAGAGCAGACAGGCATGGTAAGAGTAGTCTTGAATGAACCTCCAGTAGAAGTTAATGAAGCTCAGGAAGGCTTGCACTCCCTTCTTGTCCTTTGGCTCAGGCCACTCAGCTATTCCTGCCACCTTCACTGGGTTCATCTCAGCCATTCCATGTGAAATGATTAGCCCAAAGTACTTGACCTTGGTCTGCTTGAACTTACACTTCTCAGGCTTGAGATAGAGCTGGTGTTAGTGAAGGCATTCCAGAATGACATGTATGATCTGTCAATGTGCCTCTAATATCTTGGTGTAGATGAGGACATTATCAAAATACACACAGACAACACCTTCTGCAATCAGATCATGGAAGATGTCATTCATCATTGTCTGGAAGGTAGCAGGGCTTTAGTGAGACTGAAGAACATTACCAGAGGTTCAAAGAGTCTGTTGTTGGTTTAGAATGCCTCTACATTGTTGTAGCTCCAGCGGACATCCAACTTGGTGAAATAGTGTGCACCTCATAGGTGGTTGACAAGTTCAGAGATGAGTGGCAAGGGATAGCAATTCTTCACCATCATTGCATTCAGGACATGGTAATTCTGAACTAGACGTAGAGACCCATCATTTTTTTAATGAAGAAGATAGGGGAGGCCATGAGTGACTTTTAAGGATGTATTCAACCTGAATCAAGGTTTTCCCACAAGAATGTGTCTAGCTCATCCTGCTCATGAGGAGTCAATGAGTAGATCTTGTAGCTGGAGGGTTCAGTGTCAGGAATGAGCTTGATTGCATGGTCTCATTGCTTGTGCTCCAGGAGTCAGTCAAAAGAAACCTTGGAGAACATGTCTTTGAAGTCTTGCAGGTAATGAGGAACTGTGTTACTTGACAACTTAGGCTGAGAGTTGGCTGCAAATGCTTGGGCCAGATGTTGAGAGGTAGCCTGACTGGCCCATATCTCAGCTGCAGTTTAGGAGAGGGGTCCAAAAATGGTAGCATAGATCCTGTTACCTACCTTGATAGCCTCATCTGGAGACTCAGAGTCAGGAGCACTGGTGAACTTCCCTTCTTGTCCATCTCCCAGTTGAGTTTCACATCCTATACCCCAAACATCCTCATAGATGGCCTCTCTATGAGGGAACACCAGGAAAGGATGATCCAGCAGGTCTATGTCAGAGAAGGGGAGGTGCCCTGCATGACAAGTGTGTATGGCAGCACACTCATGAACCTTGGCTTTGTGCTTTTCTCATGCCTCCTCTACACAGGTAGACACATGATCTAATTGCTTGCACTCTGGGAGGGTATTGAAAGAAGTTTTGAAGAACATATCCTCAAAGTCATGAAGGTGATTTGGCACTACATCACAGAAGGACTTTGGAGTGGAGTTAGCTGTAAATGATTCAGCCAAGTGTTGTGACATAGTCTAGCTGGCATGGATTTCAGCAGTAGTGAGAGTACCAGGGAGAGCAGTGGCAAAGAGGCAATCACCCTTCATCCTCCTCATTGGTATCAGGAATCAGATCAGGAACATCATGAAAGTAGGACTAGCGGTAGGGATGCCTCTAGTTTGACATGCACAGATCACTGCATAGGCTTGACATTGGAGCTTGTGCCAAGGCTAGTTACTGCACAAACTGTCTGCTCAGCATGATCTCAGTAACAGAGGACAATATCTACAATGCTGCAGATAGAGCTAGCTTCATTAGAAGTGCCATCAACATTATAGACTGGGATTGGCTGAGACAGAGGTCAGGTAGTGAGGCAATTGTATTCCACAAAGCCAGCATCTAAAAAAGCCCTGTAGCACCACTATTCAAAAGAGCGGTGAGCCCTTTGATCTTCTGAGTATCTGTCATTGGATCTCCACCTTAACATGAAGAGAGTTTGAGCCAAGAGTAGATGCAACAATGTAGTGGTGGGGGAGATGCTTCTCCCAATGAGGCTGCAACATGAAGGAGGTTTCAAAGGAGTGGTGAGCCACCAGATGATTTTGTATGTTTAGAGCTCTTATTGTGTCATACATGGGGAGTTTAGAAAGGATGTATTTCTGAAGACTCTATGGAAAGACAGGAGAAATGATTGGAGCTAGACAACACCAGCATATAAGTCACCTGTTATGAGACTAAAAATCCTGAGCTGACTCTGAGGAGGACTCTACTTGAGCCATGTCTTCAGTCTGCAATTTTGCCACTGAGACCTCTGAAGAATGATTCCTCATAGCATCTAGAGATGCAAGCTGAGCCATGGTGAACTCTTCAAGCTCCTCTGAAGTCATGTGGCAAACATCAAACTGCTGAGGGCAGTTGCATGACCAATGACCAGTCTGACTACAGCAACAGCAAGTGGTGCTTGGAGCCATTCTCTGTCTGGAGGCATGAATGTCCATGGGAACACCTTGAGAAGGTGTTGAAGTGGAAGTGGAGGATGGATAGTGGAATGGAGTAGCAGAAACCATAGGCAAGGGAGCTGCAGCTTGCACTACAGCTTTAGCAACTGAAAGGACACCTGCAGCTGCTTTGGGCTTGGAAGCAGAGGAAGAAGCAGCATTGGCAAGTTGCTTGCTGAAGTAAAGCATTTTGTCAATGTGAAATACAGCTTTGTACCATTACTCCACTTTGTCTTCAGCTAGATGATTTATACCAGTGAGTCCATCAAGATGCCTGTGAAAGATTGAGTCAAGCCCTTTGCAAAAGCAAAGAAACCAGTTGAATGGAGTCAAGGTGATGAGACTGTTTTGTGAGTTGCTTGAACTGGTTGAGGTACTCATTCAGAGTGTGACCATTCTGATACCAGCTGTTACCTTCAGAGATAATGGCAGCATGGGCGGTGTCATCATGAGGAAAGAATTCCTCTTTAAACCAAGTTTCAAACTTGGCTCAAGTATTCATTGTGAGCCCATCTCCTTGGTCTGCCATAATTGGTGATGCTGGCTATAGAGGCTCAGGTGGCACTAGGTTATAGATAGGGGAAGCAGAGTCCATTAAATGAGCAAGGAGTAGGAAAGACAGCCAGAGCAATGCAGTGTAACAGGCACTTGGATGGCTGTAACAGTCTGATGAATCCTTTTGAGAGACTTGTTCTGCTGTAAGGGTGACCTGTGGGGCCTGTGGAGAATCACACAGGAACTGGCAAGAGGAATCCAAAATATATATTAAATAGCAAGTATGGGTATAAGGTAAATCTATTCAGCTGGTAAAGGAGATCTAAAGAGAACAAGTCTAAGGTCACCAATGCCAGGAATGCAAAAATCAACCAAAAGAGTCATATGACATGTGTCACATGAATGTCAGTACTAACGACTCACAACATGTCATGGGTCATGTGACTGTGACAGCAGCACTAAGAAATGATCAAAATGAGTTAATGTCATCTTGAAGGCTGGAACAGAGGAAAAATCATAAAAAAGAAAGAAGAAATAGAAGTGTGGAAGGTGTCTGTGACTGTGGGAGAATAGGAAAAGAAGGAAAATGGACTGCCTTACAACCACCTTATGGACCTCCAATTAATCAAGGTCCAACTCTCAACTGGGATTCAATGGCAGCCTTTGCAGCCACAGGGCTCCTACTCTCAGACCCTTTTTGAAGCACTGCCAGAAATTCCTGCATACTCCTGGAACCTCCTGGTACTAGCTAGTTCAAGCTCCTTTGCAGTTGCACCAGTATATGCATATAGTACTGATGTTCCATTCCTCTCCACCAGTGCATACCAGCAACAGCTCCACCAAGGTCCAGTGCCAGTTCCAACTGTGCATATCCCTCCTCTACTGACAGAACAAAGGAATGCATCCACAGCAGGCAGAGGTCTCATGCTTTAGCAACAAAACTGATTTGAGGCCTATACAGTTCTGTGGTCACTCCATCTCTCATTGGAGGAGTTTGCTCAACAGACTTGGGCTCTTCTTACAAGCTTGGGACAACTGGATCATGAAGCTACCCTAGAGGTCTGGGAGACTAATTTCTGAACTTCTACAAGCTCTATGAGCAAGGAAATGTATCACAGCAAGCCAAAGACCTCCTCTAGGGAAATGCTTTGAAGTGTGAAGAGTTGCCTCAACTAGTCAAGGAAATCCACATGTCTCCAATGCCTAGACAACTTGAGAACCCAGTTGACCTTATGTACTGCTTCTATGGGCAAAAGGATCCCTCTGTGGCCTTGGTAGGCCAACCCTCTGAGCCTCTAAAATGCTGAGCAGTGGCAACAAAATGAATCCAATGCTGCCTCCATGCTCCTTTGGTCCTTGAACCATGTTGGAGGCCTCTTTGAACTAGCCACCACCTGTGTAGTTGAACTTTCTGCCCAACCCTGGTCTCACTCCATCCTGAATGTCTTTCAGACCTGAGGATACAAGGACAATTCCATGGACCCTATGGCATGCCCCGCCCCCCCCAACTCCCACTTCTCACCCCAGACAAACTTGGTTGAGGAACCTGAACCACCTGCCTGAGACCCACCTCTGCACTTCAAACCTCACAGCACCTTGGGCAGAAACCTTCTCTCACACCTCAATCTCCAGAATACTGCCAAACCACTTCCTAGATTCCAGAGATGATTCTCACTTCATTCTGCTGGCCCAGCAACTACAAGTGAACACCAGCCCAAACTTTAGGCTCCTCTCAATGCTCCTCCTTTCCCTGCCACTCCTGCTGACTCCCATCCTTATGCCTACTCTGCCTACTCATCCTTTCTCCCCATCTCCACCTGGGCTCCCTATACCCATCTTGAGGGAGACCCTATCCAGGTCTAGACAGCCTCAATCTGGCAACTAGGAGCTAACCTCAGAGGATGAAGAACCACACCCCCTGCCAATGGGCAAGGAGAACCTCTTTCCAATGATATCAATAATGGACTGGCACTGAGCCCCCTATTAGGACCTCCTAGAGGTGCAGAACCTTCAGGCTAAAACATGGGACCTCCTCCCACTGGAGGTGGACCCTTTGGTGGAGGACTTTCTGGCAGCAACATCCTGATCAATGGACCCTCTAGCCCTAGACCTCCAGACAGTGGCCCTCTGGCCCTAGGGCCCTAAGAACTGGCTCCCTGGATAGTGGTGCACCTCCTAGTAGTGGGACAGCCAGTAGAAGTTCCCTCAAACAACCCCTTGGAAGACTCCTAGACAGCAATGATGAACTTGCTAGTTTCCATATGCAAACATGAATGAGATATAATGCAAGTTATACTAGCATTGACCAACAATAATATAATCTAAATGGTATGGCTCTCATGATATCTCTTGATTTGCATGAGGCAACTGTTAGTTCTCAGTTTGGGGAAAGGGTATTAAGAAATATCATGCTTTGCCTTAGTACTTCATATCTTGCTTGTAGTTAGTACAGGTTTAAATAATATGGCATTTAATTCACAAAATAAACATGAACAGGTATCTACCATATCATCTTCCCCTTTCTAGACATTGACTATCCTCAGTCATCACTAATACAAGACTAGCACCAACAGATATGCATGCCTATGACCTCTATCACCTTCTTTCAAATATTTTTGGTCAGTTTAGATCATATCAAAACTTGAGATCTCTCAGATCTATGTAATAATTCATTCTTGTTTGGATGGTAGGCAGTCTAAACTTCCAGCTCAGCCATACTATGTTTGTCTGTATCCTTTCTTCTTTGAACTACATCTTACTCAATGCTTCCAACACTATAGTATCTATCTGGGTGTGTTTTGCAGATCTAGATATTCTCTGAATATTCCCAGGGTCCAAATATGTACAAAACCCTATAAAGTGGGTGCTTCTTCACCTATGCACTATTTTGAGTTCATACCACCACTCTCCTGACTTGTCTGTTTATGCCACATCTGACTATGCAGTATACAAGTTGTTCCACACACTAGATCAGGCATAATCTCTCCATCTCTGGTATTTGTCCACTTCAAAGCTTATTTCCTTTTCTGGCATGCATTTTATTTATGCATCGACATATTCTTTATGTGTCTGCTGTGGGTTCTTGGGCTTCTTTCTTCTTTTTTTATGACTCTTTCCTCAGGTGTGTGAGCTGTAGTGGCTGGGTAAATCCAGCAATGATGAATCTATCACAGGCCCAGAAGCTGCTGCAAAGATGTCCATTGATGGACTGCTAGAAGCTGAAGGTGGGAACTCAGAACTGGCAAAGGCAGGAAGGTGAACAACAGATCCAGTGCAGCTGACAAAACTGGCACCACCATGCAAGTGGACCCACCTGCTCCTCCACTGCATTTCACCACTTGCTCCATCATCCACCCTGCCATCATCATGCTTGAGGTTGCCCAATCCTCCACAACTCCCACTACCCCTCTCCCTGCAGGCCCCAAACCCATCACCAACTCCATCCTTGCTCAGCCTCTCCCCACCCCTCTTCAAAGAGGTCACAGCAGGAGCATGTCACACCCAATTGCTGCCCCTGCAGCCCATCAAATGAGGTCCTCCAGCCACCCTGGTGCCAAGCAGAAGGCTGATGACAATGATGAGGCACTGGATTCAAAATGCTGGAAGGAAATGGAGTGATTTCATTAGCTGGTGACAGCTTCTTGGATGATTTCCTTTTTTTATGTTACAAATTTTTTCTTGAAAACCTTTTTTTTTTTTTTTTTTCTTTTTTTACATTTTTTTTCAACTCTAGGAAAAAAAATGTATACATACATGTAGCATCAGATGAATGGGAAAAATCTCTTCATCACAAACAAAAATATAATATAGTTGTGTCTCTTGTGGGATCTGTAAGAAAAAAACCAAATTTGTCATCTCTCAATTATGTTCTCTGTGAATGAAACCATCATCTCTAAGTCCCAATCTGATGATAAAGGACACATAAACTACTACCCACAGGGAGATGAAAAAATACAGTATAGTTTTGTCCATCCTTGACTCAAACTCAATAATTATGTTAGTCTCGTACCCAGACATATATGTTTAAACTTCATCGGAATTTCATTTGATCTCGAGCACTTGGTCAGATGGAACCATAATGTCTGGTGCATTTGGGTTGGCCAACCCTCCATCGGGTCACAAATGTCATGCTTTAGTGCCCACATGCTGTCATGTTTACTGTAGTCAATACATTGTCTATTCATCATCTATCTGTATTTATGCCTTCCATGGTACAATGTCAACTGCTCCTGGCCATCTTTCAGCTAAGTACCACAAGATCCTTCAGGATGCACAAGAGTCTGCCAGAAAAAAGGGTTACAAATCAGAGGAGACATGCGCAGAACTTCAATGGCTCTTCAAGGCTTGACATGGCACTGATCTTTATGACTGGCAATTGGATACCACAGAGGCCATACTTCCTGGCTTGGATTGTGTAGTCATCCCTGGGACTGGCTCTGGCAAGACAATACCTTTCATGATGCCATGCTTTTGAACTCATCCAAGAAGGTCCTTGTCATTTCACCCCTCAAGATCTTACAAGCAGACCAGGTGTGTTTTCTTGGACCTGTACCTACTTATCTGTCTTGACAACTTACAGGCTGAACACTTCAAGAAGATGAACATTAGTGCTGCTGCTGTAAATGGAGATACATGGTATCCACAGCTTCAACAGGTGCGTTACTACTGGATCTTTGATACTCAGTGTCTATAAAGCTCCTCAATAAGAACTCAAGAATGGCAAATATCAAGGAATATTCTCATCACTGGAGATGTGCTTGGAGCACTCTGAATTTTGCAAAATTCTGTCTACAAGAGAGTTTTTGGAGGATCTTGCCGCTGTTATTATCAACAAAGCCCACTGTATATCTCAATGGGGAGGCAACTTTTGCAAGAACTATGGCTGGTTAAATAAGCTCCATGCATTCTTCCCTCCTACTGTTCCTTTCCTTGCAACATCTGCCAAACTACCACCTGCCGCATTGTGCAAAGTACATGCCAGCCTTGCAATTAATGCTGACTCATCTGTCTTTATTAATCTTGGGAATGACCATCCCAATCTCGCATATGCACAGAGTATGAAATTGGCCACAGACTATGCTGCTCTCAAGCTGCTTCTCACACAAATAGCTAATGCAATGATGCCAGATGACCTGATCAAAACAATTGTATTTTCTAATACTGTTCCCAGGACTCAGCTGCTTACTCGCACTGTTCAGGGGTGGCTACCAAAACACCTTTGACGTTATGTTGACTGTCTGCATGCTCATCAATCACCTCAAGCCAGATGCCACACAATGCAGCTTTACTGTCAAGGCAAAGTACGCATCCTCATAGCTACAGAGGCTGCAGGAATGGTACGTGACTTGATTATTGTGGTAAATCAGCAATGTTTTTAACTGTTGATCTCTTTACAGGGTGCCAATATCCCTGACATTGAGCAGGTGATTCAATTTGGAATTCCTGCATCACTCTCCATCTGGATACAGCGAGCTGATCGAGCAGGCAGGTCTTCCCATATCAATGCAAGGGCAATATTATTGTATGAAGAATCCATGTTCAAGCAGAAGAAACCCAAGAAGCGATGATGAGGTAAGGATATTGATGTGAAGCAGGACAATGATGTGGAGGAGGATATGAGCAGGGGTGAGGACCATACAGCAGGAGATGGGGTGCAGATAGATGATGAGGCCAGAGATGAGCAGGTTGGGGACCAATCTCTGCAGGACCTTGAGATCAAAAGTGAGGGTGAGGAAGATCAGGAGGCTGGGGATGATGGGAAGGAGTGGATGAAGAAGGTAGAGGAGCATTTGCATGACTGGATTACAATGCCCACATGTCAATGTGATGTAGCTGATGAGTATTTTGGAAATCCATTGAGATGTTGCTGTAAGTTTCCATCTCATTGACAAGAACATTTAGCTGATTCATTGTGTTAAAAGCACCAACAGGCAGCTGTTGTGATCGATGCAACTCATGCTCATTGCCTCTGTCAAACAGAGATGCTAGTTGACCATGTACCCTGGATCAACAAATCTCAAGCACTCATAGCACACCATCCAAGACACCCAATTGCCATGGCAAATGACCTATGGTACCTTCTGAAACAGATGTTCTGTGCAAACAATGAGGTGATCATCTCAAAGCTGTCTGTTCTAGACTTGAAGCATGGTGCTTCGAACTAAAGTGGGAAAAATACTCACCTGGCCCTGTCACAGCACTTGCACTTCTTCCTGATGCCATTGTGAGTGTACTTGCATCACATCATATTGATAACATGAACACATTAGTTTCTGTACTCAAATCTACACCCTGGACACTTCTACCTCAGCATGGCAAAGATGTCCTAGCTGTTATCCAAGCAGCTGTCAGGGGACTGCCCATTTACTCTCATTCATCTTAGTCCATCATCTATTCTGGCTCAACTGCATTCTCTCCAGCCTTTCCCATGGATTGCACACTGATAACAAAAGTAGGGAGTTTACCATCATTTTTATCAAGGTCCTTCCCCTTATGGATAATTCCGGAGTTTTCATCTTGGGGTTAG
>JAGGAR010000129.1:0-15451 GCA_017657315.1 Termitomyces sp. K1Ag | reverse complement strand
CAAGCCATGTCATCTCGCGTGGGACTAGCCTATCTGTAGTCTTTCCTTTTGCGTAATTTTATTTTTTCTTTTTCTTTTATTTTTATTTGTCCACCCCAATCGGTACCGAGCCACAATGTATAAGGTTTCATTGGAACGACATGCTTGCTGTGTGTTGAAAAGAAAGAATCATCTGACGTTGACTCGAAAAGACAAGGACCTGATTTGCCTCCAGCGAGGGCTTCCCCAACATCTCGACCTTTCAACATGTATTGTCAGCCTCTAAATCTATACCTCATTCACCACAAGACATAAAGAATTGTCTTACAAACATTGTACGGATTGCAGAACGACACAGGTTGGACATACCCCAAGGGCACATCCATCATGATGACTCAGATACATCGGAAACAATCATGAACTTGTAGGGCTAATTATCCCACCGTCGTGAATGGCATACGTCGAACTCTTCATAGCCCTTGCTTTCAGCCGCATCTGGATATCCGCCCAGACAGGAGAGGTCGTACCCGCATCCAGAACGCTGTTCAGCGGCGTCGAGAAGCTCAGGAAAGCAGGCTGGGGATCGAAGAGGACTGTTGAGGTAATCCTGGGACGCGTCGGCAACGGGGGAGGGGAGGTGATAGCGAGGTGCGAAAGAGCAAACGACTCGCTCTTGTGCTTCCCGTGTCCGCGCAACGATCTCGGGAGAGGCGAAGGTGGGCGGTGGGGTTTCCACGTTGAAGGCCTTGTTCGGAGTTCGCGAGAAGTGTCTGAGTTTTTTTCAGGGTCAAATGGATTCAGGCCATCTTTAGCCAGGTCCTCCTCAGGATCTTCCTTTGGAGGGCTTGGTATCTCAATTCCAGGAGAAGGGGGCGAAATCAAGATCTGCGGAGGAATGGATGGAAGAAGAGGCGTCTCGTCGCTGTCGGCACGGCGAGAGGATTGATGGACGGAGAGACGAGACAGCATCTTCCCCAAGACTCTCGCGGACGTACGGAGCTTGCTGAACCTCACATTTGTAGCCTCCTTCGATGTCGCATGATTCGTCTCTGGTACTGCTTTCGGGCTTTCAGCCGCCGGGCCTACGACGGGATTGCCTGAAAGTACATTCTCCATGCCTCCTTGATTGTCAACCTCCTCATCCTCGTCAATGAACGGGTTTGCATTGTCTGTCGCACTCTTTAGATCCAGGATAAAGACACTTGAAGCGGCAGTTTGCAAACACTCGGGGCGCGACCATGGGCCTTCTTGAGCGGGAGTTTCTGCAAGACCAAACCGACGCCTATCGAGCTTATTCTCAGAGAAAACAAGCGGCGACATGATATATGAGGCCTGGCTGTACAAACTAGCACTAGAAATCGGCGCAGCCGATATCGTCCACTGAGAGCTGGCCAGTGTCAATAGGTTTTCCTGCGCAAAACTTCAGCACTAACTAGAAATGGCAAAAGAACCACGTACTTCTGATCCATCGTTTGCTCTAAAATGGCGCTCAACGAGAGGGAGGCGCAGGTTAACAGCCCCAGGCCGAAAAATCCCTTTCCTTCGCTTGGGCGAACCAATTTGAAGGTAACCAGAAGGCGCCATGAAATTTCGATGAGATACCAGGAGTGGAGATAGCACAGAAAGGGAGGCTGAGCCAGCAGCCTTGTTGTCCTATCTGTAGGTGACAGTCCGAAGAAGAGTCAAGGACGGCATTGCACGGCGTTTGGAGACTGTTTGGAGATCTTCTGATGGTCGCTGTACGTCCGTTTAGGCAGGCTGTGCTGAACCATCTGTTCGATGAATTCTGGTGATTTTCACCCACAAATCGAAAATTGAGTGGATCCTAATGAATACCAAAGGCCTGAGCAAGTTTTTGCGGAAGGAAGAGCTACATATATACAGGATCAGCGATAAGCGGACTCTAAAAGACTTTGAATTCCCGGGCCGATCCGTGGTTATTAATATTGCACCTCTTCCAGACCCAAAGCACTTATGGACTGTACATAACGCAGTATGCGTGCTCCTTGACCTACTTAGGATTTTTCTTCCTTTTACCCTTACTCTTCTTCCCATTCTCTCCCGTACAACCCGTCTTGACATCAGTACTTTCGTTTAACCTAGCGACCGCGATTGAGCTAACAATGGATCTCATCACTGGAGTCGCCTTCGGGTCCGCCATGGCAGTGCTTATGGGAGGTGTGACGATCATGCGTGGCAGTGCGGATGGCATCGTTGCTCGTGTTTCGGCCGCACCGGCGGGCCTCTTTCTCTTGACTGAAGTCTCCCTCGCCACTGTTGATTTCTGCTTTGCCCGCCCGAACAGGCACGTAGCCATGAGTTCGCCATCATTTGTTCCCCAATTTATGCATCCAAGCTCCTCTTGACCTTGTCCTCGCGCTACTGCCATGTCTGATCTGCGCCGCTCATGGAACGCCAAATGATATGCGAGTACTGCGTCCCATTCATAGTGTTCAGCAATATCCGCAAGATGCGCCAAGTATGCCTGCATCGAGCTGCTGGCAAGTACCAAGGAAGTCACTGACACATTCGATCTGGTATGATTTAGGCCCAAGCCACTTGCGCGTGATAAGTGTGTCGTTAGTAGGGAGGTCTGAAGAATACGAAAGTACAATGTAAGAGGAATGAGCAGACTCGTGAGTGTTGGGAATCGTTGAAGGCCCGTCACCGGGGAAACTGCTGCGGCCCCAGCCGGTGGGGCGCCAGCTGATGAAGTAAGTTCTCTGTTTCGTTGAAAAGGAATCACTCGACCATCAAGCTGCCAGAGGTCCCTTGGGTTAAATGCGTGGCGAGCGATAGCGATCAGAAGGGAAGGTTCAATGTCTGGAAACGTGGCATTGAGAGTTTGATAGTTGTTCATAGGCGGCAGAGCCGTTTTGGGCAAGAGTGGCGGAAGTGGTCGCAAAGTAGGTGCGTAAGCGGGCTTCTGTGGAAAAAGCGCTGGTTTCCAGGAGCTTGTATTTCCTTGGAAAGTAGCAGTCGTGTTTGGTAAATTCATTCGTTGACTTGCATTGAGAGGAATCGAAGCTGAAGAGGTGACGTCCTTCCCAGATGATGTGCCGGCGATGACACTTCGAGTGACGTTCCCACCAGGAGTAGGGAAGTTCATGGGTGAAGCCTTGTCGTTAGGCTGCAGAGGATCCGCGTTGTCTGGACAAGGAATATCTGGGCCGATAATTCGATCCTTATCCATGTTGATACTTGACAGCATAGGGTGCGGACACATATCCTTGTTCGGTCAACTCTTTATATGGTTGCATGTCAAAGAGCTTGGACCTCATGAAGACAATCAGAATTTAGAATACTCAATCCTTAAATGTGCAACAAAGAAAAAAAAATTGGTCTGTGCGTGATGCCACCTCTTCTTCCAGATTCTTTCAAGTGTGATCGTCGGGTAGGGTATGTCTTAGCTGATTCAGGTCAGAGAGCGCCGATGCAGATATCGTGAAAATGACTCACAATCATTGTTCATGGCTCTGCTCAGGAGCAATGGCTACATATGCTGGAACCTGGTCGGGAGGGAGTGCCCCGAACTACTGTAGGAGTTTTTGGAGCTAAGGTCAGCAGGATATAAAGGGCTATTGTTTCTTGTTTCCGCCGGCCAGACAAATTGCTATCATATGCCGGAAGGTATGACGGTCATTTTGTCCCAGATACGGAATATCTTACTGTAGGCATTGTTCCAGGCTCGCACCGATCAAGGTAGAGGCGTTCATCATGAGCTCTAGGCTATGTACCAGCGCGCTAGCGGAGTCGTATTTCATCTCTTTGCTGAGAGAAGAATTTTCTTCCTAGGAACACGGAACGGCCTAAATAATCTCGAAAGCACGATGGATCGAGCGAATCAATAGGCTAGCTCTCAAAGCCTAAAGGAACATGTGTGCCACGAGAGAAGTGAACGAGAGACACGGAGAAAAGACGGAACAATGATTATTATCGATGCTTGATCATCAAATCATATCAGGCACTACATCAGTCTAAGTAACTTTGATCGTTTGGCACTACATAACATCTGACCGGTGACCGCGCGCTGAAGCACTCATTCCGGACCGCTGCGCCGTTAGAATTTCTCTCAGATGGGACAGCCATATTCTCACTCGTCTACCATCCACTCGATCGATCGTTAAGCAAATGTCTTTTCTCCGTGTTGACGGGACAAAAATCATTGATGAGCAAGGACGCGAGGTTGTTCTGCGAGGTGCCGGCCTGGGCGGATGGATGATGTACGTGTACTTTGAAGTTACAATGAATCGCCTTCATAGCGAGACGGTTCATTGGAGCGTTTTGCCCGTCGGTTCAACTTATGACTCCCAATCTAATCGGTTTTTAGGATGGAAAACTTTATTTCAGGTGATGTGTGGCCTTGAGCCCGCTAATCAGTCACTGAAATTGGCCAGGATTCCCCGGATGTGAATTCCAAATCCGCGAGGCGCTCACCGAAGTGCTGGGAAACGCAAAGGCCGAGTTCTTTTTTGACAAGGTTAAATACTGCAAAGAAGCTATCCAACGGTGGCTGATGCATTTCAATATCTAGTATCTAGAACATTTTTTCGCAGAGGAGGATGCGGAGTTCTTTAAATCTCTAGGATTGAATTGCATCCGCATCGCAGTCAATTATCATCACTTCGAAGGTGCGATAACTAGTTTTGATTCTAACTTTTATCCTGACGAACCCGGACTAGACGATCAAAATCCCCGTGTTCTGAAGGAAAACGCGTTCAAACACCTTGATCGTGCCATCGCCGCCTGTGCAAAGCACTCTGTGTATACTATCATCGACTTGCACTCTGCACCAGGTGGGCAGAGTGGTGGTTGGCATGCTGATGCGGGCATGCACCGTCCCATGTTCTGGAAGCACAAAGACTTCCAGGATCGGGTCGTCTGGCTATGGAAGGAGCTCGCGACACACTACAAGGATATTCCTTGGGTTGCCGGATACAATCTCCTCAACGAGCCCGCAGATCCTACCCCTAAAGCACAAGGGCTCATGAGGCTATATGACAGACTTTTCCGAGCCATACGCGAGGATGTCAAAGATGAGAGACACATCATCTTCCTAGACGGAAACACTTTCGCAACAGACTTTAGCGGATTTCCGGAAGACGTTAAGGATGGAGTACGCTGGCCAAACACAGCGTTCGCAATCCACGACTACGCGGTGGAAGGTTTTCCAGGAGAACGTGGGGAAAAATATGAAGGAACGCCCGAAGAAATTGCAGTGATTAGGCAGAAATACGAAAGAAAAAGGAGTTGGATGGACGAACGAGGACTTTGTGTATGGAATGGAGAGTGGGGTCCCGTCTACGCGAGGAAGGAGTATGACGGGGAGCAGACGGACAGAATCAATGCACGCAGGGAGAGAGTATTACGAGATCAACTGGCGATTTACAAAGAGGTATACACATGCTTCAGCTTATGTTGGAACCTGGCACTCATTGCGTCTAGGACAAGCTGAGCTGGTCGATCTGGCTTTACAAAGACATCGGCTTTCAGGGGATGGTCTATGTATCACGCGATACTCCATACATGCAGCACTTCCGCGATTTCCTTGCACGGAAGCACAGACTTGCGATTGACGCATGGGGCAAAGACGACACACATGTTAAGCACATTTACGCACCTATCGAGGCGCTCATTCAGGAGTCGGTAGCTAATCCGACGTACCTCAAACTCTACCCTCCTCTATGGAGCGTGCAGGAGCGCGTCACCCGTGTTTCGCGGACGATTCTCGTTGCCGAATTCCTCGTCAAAGAGTGGGCGGAGATGTTCCGGGGTATGGAGGAGCAGAAGTTGGAGGAGCTGGCTCGGAGCTTTAGATTTGAGAACTGCCAGAAGCGAGATGGATTGAATCAGCAGCTGAGAGAAAATGCAGGGTTGGATCTTCCAAAGTGATGATCAGGTTCTTTGAATGGCCCTTGCTAAGTAACCTTTGATAACCTTTGATGATATCGAATCCGGCTATGTTCAACATAGCTTGCTTAGTTGTTGCTTAGGTATTCCTAGGTCGCGGTCCTCCAGCTGACCTAGGACTGCTGCAAGTTATCTCCCCATTCTACATTGGACGTTTGGAAATCTTAGAAACCAGATCCAGGAATGTGTCAGCATGAGCTGATGGTCGGGACGTCGACGTCGCGAGGGCGGAATTGCGTACGCGTGTTCATCATAACAATGCTTCTCGTAACACTGCCAGCGCGGTACGCAAAACTGTTTCATTCAAAGCCACTAATCAAGGATCAAACAAAATTCAAGTTCTCGTCGGCGGCCTGATGTTGAGATCAACAGGGGATCAACGGACTTAGAGAGACCTGTTTGTTTCACGCGCCATCACAGAGGACGGTGATCTGCCTGATTAGGGAATTTGATACGCCAATTTTGATACATATGCGGCATGCCCAATCATCTCTCTAATCTCTAATGCTCTCGTTTCAGGTCCATCAGAAATGTATACCTACATGATTTCATGTAGACTTCTCGATCTCGACTACCCTGGACATATCTAGACATCATCGTTTGGCTGAATTTAAATTCAGCACTTGGCCAACATTACCAAGTTATCTGAAATCACCGGTCATCGGTTACAGAGGTTTATTTCCAGGAACTGTTGCTGGGGTTTCGAGGTAACCCTCCAACCTCAACCGTCTCTGGAGCTTTTAAATCTGCCACAGTCTGGAACTGTAGACTTTGTCCCCCCTTGCTCTTCCTGTCGCCGTGGCCTCTCATGTTAAGAAAGCAGGTACCCGACTTGGATTCTCTGGAGTCTCCGTTGATTTCCGCGAACCCTTTTGGCTCAATTCTGGGTATGGTGCCTGGTAGCGCCCTCGCAGAAAGGATTTTCAACGACCCCAACTCATGGCAGGGAGCGGACGACGACGACGGTGACCTCAAAGACACAGAAGCTATCAAATGGTTCGCAGATGAAGTTCACAAGTGCCGGGCCAATGGCGAAGAGCTCAGTCTCTCTCCCGTAGATCGGGATGTGGACATCATGCTCAAGCCTTTGTCTGAGAAGCTAAACTTTGCCACTGCGTCAGATAAGCTGGCAAATTGGGACAACATTGCCCAGGAGAATAAACTGCCCTTCCTGCCGCTCTTCGATCACACCTCCCTAGATTTGAGCTTGAACGTAGACCTTCGATTCTCGAAGATATGGGACGCTAAGGGCAAGATATTCCACTCTCTCCAATCCCCTGTATCCCCCGCCAATGAGCCAAGAACTCTCCCTTGCGTTGCAGATACGCGGCTAGCGGTACCCCCAGCTCTGGATCTCGATGCAGCTGACAATACCCTCTCCCCTATTGTCTCTCCACTTACTGTTGCGTCCGCATCTACTACATGGAGCATCCGCGAATGGTATGGTCTTCATCCCAATACACCTCGGGTCCATGGTCGTGTGCCCTTGCTCACTCATTACCCTCCGACTCCGTACCACACGAAACCACCAGCTCTATCATCACTACGTGAACCTTCATCCCCATCAGCGAATGCGACAGTTACAACACCTCCAGTTCCCCCGCCCATTCCCGAATCTACACCGATCCGCCGCTTGCCTGTCATTCCCGATCCGGACCGCACCAGTCCTTCCCCAACACCATCAAGGGCCCCCACACCATCGCGAGGGAGCGCCCCCGAGTTCACACCTCAGCGCACCAAGTATCCCGAACAACCTCCGCACTATGTCAAGGCACATCAGCGTTCTGCGTCAGCCACAGCAGCTCCCAGCGGATCTACCAAAAGACCCCGACAGACACCCCGCGGATCCGTAACGCTCCCTGCTCCATCGGGTTCACCAGACCCTTTCAGCTCATCTCCTAATGTAACACCAATTCGCCCGGGAAATCTGTTTACCCGCTCGCCCCCTGCAGGTCCAAGGCCTCGCTCGGGTACGAACCCTATACGACAGCGCCAAGCAAGTGGACGTGACTCTCCGTCACCAATTGTCATTGAGCCTGCGCCTGCGCCTATGCGTGCCCGCAAGCCCTCACCGCCGCCTGGCCTCCTTCTAGGCGTGCATGCATGAAAGAGAACTACACTTCCCGTCCGTAGGAACTAAAACCGCCAACGTTATCTTATTTTTATTCATCATTTCTATTCCTGTCTCGACTTCGGGTCGGGCTGCCTATCTATTCCCAGAGCATACTTGCAAACTTGAACACTATATGTATGTAGTATCTATTACTCACAAAGCTCCTCACGGTATCCCCTTCTACCACAGATCATACCAGTTGCATTTGTTTCTTAGAAACATATGTCGTCTCCCCACTATCCCTCATTTCTGTATCACCTTGTATGTAGAAAACCAAAACCCTCCATACTACTCGCACTTCCATATGTTAAGCAAATATGACAAGGCTGGATCCAAGATACCATTCATACCCCTGAATACCTTGAGACGTAACTTGCAAGGTCCCGATACTATGTATAGTAACAAAGCTCGAGGCGATATGACCTGGACAACTCAACGTGCCCAAACCCTGGAGCTCATCATTGATTTGACATTGGACTTGCAGGATTTAATTGAAATGCATTGCCAATCGCCAACTGCCGGTCATCTCTGAGCAAGGGCAGAAAGATGGGAGAACACTCCTGAATAAGTATTGAAAGTCGGTGGAAGCTCATAGCCCAGGTCCTAGTGCAGTACCCCAGCCCGCTGCCCATATGAGATCAGCCGATGACTTCCTTGACATTTCATGCATTGAAATCATCGAGAGGACCGTTACCTATGTACATGCTGATGATAAACTTGATCAAACGATCCGCCGCGGACGCCACTCGGTCGGTACTTGTGTGTTTGCAACCTGGGAGACGGTGATATCGATGACACAGATAATCAGGGGACTCACTGCCCCAGGTGTACTGAATATTGGGGAGTGTGATGTTCAAAGATCTTGTAGCCAGGACGATCGAGGCCATCTTTGATTTTTCGTCAACGTAGTAAGCCAATGTAAGGTCTAGCAAAGCAATGCTAGTACTTGGACTGATGTTATAAATGAGAATTCATCTACGATCCCTGATACCGAGGAGTGATTTATTTCTGCTTGTGGTAGCACAATCGAACTCAGAGATGCGATTGACAGCATAAGATGAGTAAATACGAGAATCAATCACTTTGATGTAGATGGTCAGAATCTGAAGTTCGAGGCAACAGATTACGAGCCTGTAGGCAGTGATGATGGGAAGAGGGGTGATTGTGGGTATTCATCTACAACTCATCATGTGTGTTCCACGCGAGTCTGGATGAAGAAGCTGGGCCTGGTTGTTTCGCCACCAGGACAGATATCGGACGTTGTCAGCACGATAATGCGAAACAGGGAGACAGTACATGATAATCACCTTGAGAGGTCGGGTTAGTGGAGGATGAGGTGTGTCTGATATAATAGTTAATGGAGGACTGATGTTGGGATGATATTCAACATTGAGAACACGACCTGACTATACGTCATTGACCATCGGGCAATGGGCATAGCATTGTAAGGGTCTTCCTTCCTGAACTTGAAACTGTGATCCTTGATGACTGGGTGTAGGATGGTGTCCCTCACTAAGAGCGGAGCCAAGCAGACAACAGAATCTTGCTACTTATGTTCTGAGAGGGAAGTGCCTGGGTCTCACTCGATCCGATCAAGGAAGATCGAAGATGGCGGTCCGCGATATAAATGACGGAGTAGGACGGAGTCAAAACGGAAGCAAAGCAGACCCAAACATAGGTAAACTCGTACAGTGTACTAGGTGGGTCGTAATCATAGGATTACATGGGGTTCAATACAGTTCAGCCGCGATGCCAGGGAAAAAGGATGAAATGTAGAATAGAATAAAAGATATCAGTAAGAGTCCCTTATCGCTAATATACACCGAAACGGAATCGGAAGACATCAAATGACGACGCATTTGCTCCGTTGCTTAATTTTTTTGCCCCACTTTCCTTTCAAGCTTTCTCGTAGCGCTAGATTGAAGACGTCCTGGACTCCCCGCCCTGTCTTCGCAGAGCATTCGACGTATTTAGCGCCGATTTCTCTCGCCACATTCCCACCTTGCTCTGGCGTTATTGGCGCCTGTCCCTGCGCACTCAACATCCTCTTTGTTTGATCGTCTGACCGTAGATCGGTTTTTGTTCCGACAAGAATCAGGGGTGTTCCTTCGCAAAAGTGTGCAACTTCAGGATACCACTGTTGCACAAGGGTAAATACACGCAGAAACAGATGTTAATCGGCAATCACCTTGTCCTGAACATTTGCAAGACTTGTTGGAAAATCGATTGAGAATACGCATAGTTGATGAGTTCAACATGACACATGCGAGTTTAATACTGTAGCCGTCGCACCATCACCAACCACCACGAGTTTCCGTTTGATGTCCGGCCTGCGCGAGAGGTTTCCCGATTGGCTTGTTTGGTATGAAGATTCCATGAAGGTATAGAAGATGGTATATTTGCACGATGGCGAAAGGTATATACGATGGAAGAAGAGTGGTTGGACCCGAAGCAAGGTTGACGGTGAACATGAATGGTAGTCAAATCACGTGGCCGTTTCTGTTTTATGCCCACTATCTTCTGGCCCTTCGATGTGAAGCACTGTGGCTTTTGTTATGGCTGGAATACCCCTGCAATCTGTGTAGCGGGTGTTCTGGAGGTATCGACGGTATGTTGGCCTCAGATGTATGAAATTTTCGCTTCGAATTCATGTTATATAGGAACAAGAGGCTAAAGAAGCATTGAAAGCATCCTTGCATAGTTCGATTCAGTGGAGGTTTCTCGCAGAATCGTGCGGAAGCGAGCCTGTGGTACTAGGAAAATGTGTGTTTGGTGTAGAGAGCGCTAGTTCGAGACGACCTTTACCTCTTCTTCAATTACGAAACTGCGGGTACGTTCAAATCTGTCCATCTTCCTTTAGATACATAAATGATTGTTGTTACAGAAAATATACCATGATTTATTACTATCGACATCAGTCAAATACCCTTCGCTTCTATTCCCTAGACGTTCCAAAACATAATGTACCCAACCGGGGAACCGTTGTAGGCTCGGCATATCTTGCCTCAGCGCTTCATGACTTCACAGCCCCGAAGAGGGATCAATTCAAAACGAGCATCAACGATGTCGTTTTAAATCAGGTATTTGCATCTTCGTCGTCGTCGTCGCGGTTACAATCACGTTTGTCAGTTCAATTCATCTAAATCATTAGAGCAAGCTCTCAGCCAGCCGGTCAAAACGGAACAGCCAAAACTATTCAAAGGCTTTATCTCAATTGGCTCACTTTTTGTGTGGTTCTTTGCGCGTGTTTCGATTGTCTTATCGACAGTCTGCAATTTCCCGGTTGTTCCTCCGCCCACATACCTTCTTTTGAAGGATGTTTCAGCCACGAGTAAGGTTACTACCTGATTTGTAGCTTTTTCTGACATTGACAAACGCTTTTACTTTTAGTTCAACAAATGGACGTTCGGGCTGAACAGATGGACTTCTTCGCAGCTGAGGTTGGATCATTGCGTCGGCGCGCATCAACGCCTATTCATATCTACTCTGGTCGATACACAAAGTTCGTCGTCCTTCATCTTCGTCCGATCAACTTCTATGCCTGAACCAAGCAACGCAGCTTTTTCAATACAGTATGGTTGATACTAAACGATATTATCATGGGCGTTGCGCTTGGTTCTTTCATCTGTGAAAACCACGTCGTTTTGGCTCGGTTGTTGGTTGAGACGGCCGAGGTTAGTTCGACCTTGTGACTCATTTGCCGAATGCTACTTACGAGTCGAAAGGGTTCCCTGGTTAGTTGGGTGCAGTGGACCTTGCAGTGGCTTGATTCATGGCCTGCTGGCCTGAAGCTCAACACAGAGCTGAGTCGCTTTTATTCGCATACCTTCATCGGTCTAGTTACAGTGTGGGGAGGTACGCTTGTTGGTCGTTACCTTATATCTGTGCTGATGTTATATAGACTTTCTTCAGAAAGGAGTGCCCTACTTGCCCACGGCAATTTATGTTATCGGCGTTCTAAGTAGTGGAGGAATAACAATAACCATTTCACTGCTCCTCGATGTGCTGGCAATCCTTACAGCCCATATCCATATGTGCTACGTCTTGTCAAGGGCTGTATATCAGCGAATGCTGAAGTCGGCAGGTTCCTTATGGAATCTTTTCAGGGGTGAGTACTTTTTACGATTGCTCGAGAATGAGATTCTCGGCTTACGATATCCCATAGGGAAACGATACAACGTCCTGCGCAATCGGACAGACTCTTGGGAGTACGATATCGACCAACTCTTATTCGGTACCATCTTCTTCACACTTCTGGCATTTCTGTTCCCGACGGTGCTAGTTTATTACTCTTTATTCGCTCTGGTATGTTCATCGAGTATCTCACGCTCGCCTCTGCCCATTGCTGATTCGATGAACAAGCTGCGTCTCTGTGTCCTCGTGATACAAGCGAGCTTGGAAACCCTACTCGCACTCATGAATCACTTCCCACTCTTCGCTCTGATGCTTCGGGTGAAGGATCCTTGGCGACTCCCAGGTAACCATTTGCGTAGCAGCAATTACTACTCTTTCTTAATTACCAGCTTGTCAGGCGGAATCTACTTTGTCCTGGAAGAATCACCAGATTCACAGATGCCTTATCTTGTCATCAAAGTGAGTGCTTCTTCGTTTCTCCTTCCGCCATCCATTCTAAACCCACGCGCGCAGAACCAACCCCTGCCACTGTCAACCATCTTTTTCCAGTACAGTAAGTCCCTCACTTGCGCCGCCAGGAAAAGTATTTACAACCCTCTCCAGTCGAGCTACTCTCCCGACTTGCAAAGCATTACAACCCTTTGCGTCTCCTTTGGTGTTTGCTCTCGGGTCAACACCTTGCGGCCATCCCTCCATATTCCATACGCTATAACAAGATACCAATGGATGGTAGTAATTGAAGTTTCCAATTTTCTATGTATGTACACCCGCTATGTATCAAAACTTGGATTACTTGCTACTGGTACACTCTGGAACGTCGTTATGCTACAATTCTGAGACGATGAGGATTATCTATACTGGCGCCACTGGCGGCCCACTAAAGTATCTGAGCATCTTTCTGAGCGTCCTCCTGTACACACCGCTCACCCCCACCCTCGCCCTTGCCCTCACCCTCACGTCCCCCAAATCCCTTAAGCGCACTCTCCACCGTCCTCCCCTCACCCACCATCCTCACCGTCTCCCTCATGCCCAACCCCGACTCCTCCAACGCCCCCAACACAGGCCTATACACACTCTCATGCAAAGGCCTCACGACGCCCCTCACCCCAATCTTCCCATCCAGCACCAAAAGCGCCGCAGTCGCAACCGGCACACCCACCGTCCGCGCCATCGCGGACGCCCTCTCCGTCCCACACTCAACAAGCGACGACGTGTACACGCGCTCCTCCTGCGTCGCAGGGTCCCTAGCGATGATCTCGTGCGAGAGCACGACCATGTCCCGCTCGTGCGGTTTGTATGCTAGATGGTGCGCGAGGAGGTATGCGAAGATGTCGATGGGGACCATTGGGCCCGAGGGGAGAGGGGGTGGTGGGGTGTATGTGTATTTTGGGTAGGGGGCTGTGACGAGTCCGAGCCATTCGAGGGCGGAGTGGATGTCTGGGATGTTCTCCAGTGGGACGAGACGAGTTATTGCGTCGGGAGGGAGGGTGGTGGTGGTGGTGGTGCTTTTGTTTGTAAGGCCTAGCTGTTGTGCGATGCAGAGGGGGACGAAGGAGGACCAGTTGGGGAGGTATATCTCATCGGACGTGTTGAAGAACCCGAGGCATCGGAAAGATTCCATTAGGCTTGAGAAGCCGGGGTATCTGGTGCGCGTTTTGTCATCTGTCGTGCAGGTAGAGGAAGGGGGAACCACTGACCTTAGAGTACCACGCGCAAACGTTCGGGCCATAGATAAACCATAAGACTCTTGATAAGCTAGACTATCACGATTCGCAAGCCCCTCCATCTTAAACTCATCCGTAATCGGTATATCAGGGAACACATTCTTGAACAAAGCACCTTCCGGAATCTCTTGGACCTATTCCAGTCCCATGAGCCCTCAACGCACTCAACGAGAAACCTCGCAAACTCACCTCGTTATCTAAGAGGAACTTGGCCTTATTAAGCCCAGCCACAAGCACACCTCTCGGATTCCAGCTAAACTTGTACCTCAATGGTGTATGCTCAACATCAGGCGCAGGCAGACCCCCACAAAATGAAGTGAACGACTGGATAACTTGTCCTTTGGATTTAAGTCTAGAAATCAGATCGAGGGCGGAGAGATGGTCGATGCCTGGGTCCAGCCCGATTTCATTCAGGAATATAACGTCTGCATTTACGGCTCTGTTTGTTTGACGCGTATGTTTTCAGCGCGTCAGAGCGAGTTGAAGGAAGACTGATATCGAACGTACCGGTTGTGTAGAGTTTGCATACCCGGTGACTCGTACGACGCAGTGACGAGGTGTTTCCTGTGGAAGAGGCACGAACGAGCGACTTGAACGTGAAAAGGCGCAGGAAGAAGACTGTGTATATGTCGTCCGCACCGCATTAGCGATTAGCGAGCTAGCATCTCGGGTATGTAGAACACCCACCTAATAACCACATGCGCCTCACGAATCAACGCCTCCATCCCCCTCCTATCATTAACATTCACCAACTTGAACTTTACATCTACAAACTCCCTCCCCAGCCTCTCGAGCTCCGCATACGAGTTCCCCGCTAAAAGTGAAAAAAAAAGAAATCAACGTGTGAGTTCCTGACAAGACTACTTAGCGCTGCTAGGAAACTCACCAACAAGAAGCTGTACATCGCCCCTCTTCGAAATCTCCTCAATAGCCGGACGCGCGACCATCCCACTCCCGATTATCAATACTTTCTTCTTCCAGCGATTGTTGATCCACAGGACCTTCTCCCAATTCGCCCACTCGTTCTCGTTCTCCTCCTCCCTCTCATTCTCCTCCCTCTCCCTCCCGCTGTCAGACACCTCCCCAACCCGCTCCCGCTCCCTCACACCCTCCCCCACCTCCCCATCCCCCACCCCAATCTCTGTCTCCTCCTGCTGTTCCCTTACCTCCCCCTCCCCCTCCCCTTCATCCGCACTCAAACGAGCCTCAAACGCCCCGTCCCCGTCCCCGTCCCCGTCCCCATCCTTCTCAGTCTTCCCAAGCAGTCTAATCATCTCCTTCTCCCCCTCGACCTCGCCACGCCCTACGCCCGCCCCCTCCCAAAACCTCGCAACACCACCCCCCAACTCCCTATACCTCCCAACCAACTCACCACCCCTCGCAATCGTCGCGCGCTCCAACGCGTCCTGCACACCCCTCTCCCGCCCCTCTTGGTTAGCCTCCCCTCGTTTCCCGTCTTGTTTCCCCTCTCCTTCTTGTCCCTCCCGCCCTTCTTGTTTCCCCTCCCCTTCTTTCCTCACACCCCCCCCCCCCGCCCCCCCCCCCCCCCCCCCCCCCCCCCCCCCCCCCCCCCCCCCCCCCCCCCCCCCCC
>JAGGAR010000128.1:0-11862 GCA_017657315.1 Termitomyces sp. K1Ag | reverse complement strand
GATGCGAAGGGCCTGACTTCGCTTGGATTGCACGCAAAAAGACATGATCTGCCAGTGAAAGATCCTAAAGAATATGTCAAACCAGTAAATTGTACCTAGGAAGTCATATCCTCTGCTTGTGGCTTCCAGCTTCCTGGCCCAAACCCACGGTCTTTCCCAAGTGCATCATCGACTACGTGCATCATGTCTAGGACCTTTTCCTCTTCCCATTTTTTGCCAACGATCTGGATTCCAACAGGCATGCCAGCACTTTGAATCGGGTTATAGAGCGGTGTTTTCGAATAGAAAACTCCGTTCTCTAGGTACGAGGAACCATGCCCCGGACCAGCCGTCCATTCGGGAGTGATTTGATCCTTTGAAGGGTCGATGTGAGTTACAGGAAGACAGCCTGCAGGATGATCCAGGACATTGTAAAGTATAGTAGCTGCGGCAAGAGCATTGAAGTTTTCACACCCGCTATGTTGTCATGGTTAACAAATGGCGCTGCAAAGGATTAGGTTCGCGTACCCATGAGGGAGTTGTGGTACGGCCTGCACTGGCGCGATGATTCCGTCAAAACCATATTTATTCCACACCTTGTAAAGAATCAAGAAGTGAGTAGGGTGTTTTTGATCGATACAATATACTGCGAGTGCATGCACCTCATGGTAGAAAGTTTTAATGAATTCCTCTCGTTCCGCGACTAACGCGGTGTATCCATCCACTGGACGAACTCGGGTTGTTCTTATTATCTTCGCAAATATCTCGTCTCCGAGGACGGTCTCTATCGCCCAGGCCGCAAATGACCGAACAAAGGCTGAAAAAAAGCACTCTTATCATTCACGCGACCCAGGAAAAATGGTCATCGTTTCTCACAAGGAAGCTTGGGCGCATATGCTACTAGCCATAGACTGTTTTCCTGTTTGAGATTCCGTTATCAATGTCTAGCCGTGTGGCGCCATTTATCGAGTTATACAACACACCTTGGGATCTGGACCCAAATGACTGAGCATTTTCTTGAATCCATCCGCGGACGTTAGTCCAACAAAGATATTAAATGCCTCTGGAGCTGAAGTGTGGGCAAGAATCCCATCAAAATCGCTGGGATACGAAAACAGGAAGAAGGGACTCGCCACCAGGCACATTAAACTCGATACACTCGTGTCCCTTCTTTCGAAGCGCCTCGACAGTCTCTAGAACGGCTCGTTGACACGCAGGCGACGCCTTAACAAAATTATCTAGCGTTTAGGGTATCAACGGTTGACCATGGTCATCAGCGAAGGGAGAAGACGCGGACCTGAAGTGTAATATCCGAAGCGTAACTTAGGAGGTAGTTGAATCTGGCGGTAGGGAATTGGTGCGATGCTCTGTTCATTACCCTGAACGCCGAAAACAACCCGCGAGACCAATTGAAGATCTTCAACGGAACTAGGAACCATAAGTCCGTCAAGAGTTCCTTGAGGAGAGCACTCACCGAGCCATTGGGCCCACAACTGTTTTAATCCCCTCAAAACCTTTCACAGGGCCTGCCGAGGTGATCAGCTTTAAACTACGAATGAGATGACTTGAGACAAACCTCGAGTACCAGCAAAGCTGATCCGACCCGTGCTAGGCTTCAAAGAATAAATTCCACAATAAGCCGCTGGTATCCGGAGACTTCCACCAATGTCGCTACCGATGCCAATAGCAGAACCATCCACGGCTAGTAAAGCGCCTTCACCACCAGAGCTGCCACCACAGGTATATTGATCATTATGGGGGTTGGTCGAACGGCCCCAAAGCGGATTCGAGCACTCAAAGGCAAACATAGTTTGAGGTACATTGGTCTTTACGAACAAGACGGCACCAGCTACCAGGAATTGTGTAACAAGCTGCAAGATCACGGCGTGTCGGACAAATCCTCAATATTTGTGGACACCGAAAACGTACATCTGCATTGGTCGTCGCTGGCTTGTTTGACCACTGAGTAAATCCAATTGTGGAATCATAACCAACAATATCGACTGTCAGTCAAGTCAAAATAATGACATAACGACGGCAGCTGCGGCGTCACTTACATTGGTCCTTGAAACTGGTCTTATGAAGGTAGAGACGAAAATATCAGCAACCCTGAGTTGTTCTTCCATGTCATGGGACCGACCGGTACGCCATGTAATGGCCCACGCAGCCTCTTCGTTACAGCAAATTCATTGTCGAGGTGTCTTGCTTGCTCCCGGGCCCAGTTAAACATGACTTTATAGACGAAGTTGAGTTCATCACAACTTTTTAAACCGATGGCCGGAGAAACAGACCTTCCGTAAGGCAATTTGTTGCCGCATGCGCTTGTGCAGCACGGGCAATATACGCGTCTATGACTTGAGATGCTGTCCATTCGCCTTTCTCAATGTGAGTGACGATCTCAGTTGCTGGAGTGATATACGTGTCAGCAAAAAGCAATCAACTGAACTGTGCACTGACCAGTTACACTGGTGAACTTGTCATATTCTGAAGACGAGCCTTCACTGACGCATGTCAAAGCCTCCTTTTGTTTGGCTTTCTTCTCTTCGACGATGGCCAGATAAGAGGGAGCAAACGGCCACATTTATTGACAATCGGCTAAGCCTGGTCTAAAAAATAGAGTGAATTAGTAGTCTACGAGATGCAGTTACTCCTGCAAAGGAGGCCCAGGGACGAGGGGAGACGATCATGGGAGAATGAAATCCCGCTTTCGTTATGTACCCGGGGCTAGTGATCGATGACGTGATATAAGAAAGTTGCTAACTTGAACATAACCAATTGCTACGGTCTATGGCTGTCAATGTGAGGATTTATTGCTGACCTCCCAAGCTACCTGTCGGGCGGCATACCATAGTTTTCCGCAGTATATAGAGCTGCGCAGGACAGCGCGGAGTCACCTCAGGGCGCTTGCCAAGTGTGTCGCCAAAAGATATGTCATTGTAATCAGCTGCTATATATATTCAACTAATACTGCTGCGTATTAGGGGAATTCAAATTTGTTGCAACTTCGAATCGACGGATTCGGTTGTATCCTTGTCATGATGCACTGAATCGCTGAATCGATTCAACAAACGTGTCGGAGTTCGAAGTATCTTCAGTGAGAATAATGCCCTTCGTAGGGCTGAGCGCTGACTGAGAGTCAACAAATCTCTTGCGCGCTCTCTAGATGTGAAGTATGATCGATCATGATACATAGTAGATACTAACGATTAACTTCATGAGCACGAAGGGCGCCCACGACTTTTACCCGCATCCTTTTGACCCTCTTGATATTGCCTGGTGACATTAAAGTGCCAGCTCCTGCTCCCTCAGATGTTCGGATAAAAAAAAGTTCGTCAATGGTAATTCTTCCAGATCCTAATAAGTCTTGCTTTGTATTTCTTCTCATGATAACGTTTTAACTAATGTTCAAGTTGGATATCTTCTGCTAGACGGAGTCTTCGAAGCTGCGCTCTTCTGGAAAGTATTTGTACAGAACACTGAGCTTCTGGTTTCGAACTACACAGGGCAGTTCGAAGAAATGATACTCTGCTTCCACGATAAAGTGGAACTAGACACTACATCTCTCCCAAGCGTCAGGTCTTCTTTGTCCTGCGCGACTCCCCTGTGATGATTGTGATGATGCTAATGGCGGCGGAGGCTTGAATGCGAATTGCCGACGACTGAGTTTGGTCCTATGTATGACTGCCTGGACAACGTCGAAGTATTGCCTAGTATTGCCCAGTGAACCCAGAGGAAGTCATCCTTCCTCATACTTCTCAGCCACCATATCACGCGTCATATGCAAGTATTCCTTCGGTTGCCGTTCGGCAGTCACAAGTTGAGATTTTTCCTTGAACTTATCTATCATGTACCCAATTGGCCTTTGCAATCGTATGTACAATTCCCATCCTCGTGAGTGCAATTCTCAAAATCTCGCGCCGAGAACCTGAGACCCGTCGAATCCTTGTTCTGCATGGTTACATACAGCCCGGCGCCAATAACGCGATAGGCAGGTTAACATCGTAAAGTCTCTTGGCTCATTGCGTTGCTTGGGCAAAACATTCCTATGTACTTGTGGATTCTATTCAACTGGTGGTTCCGGGACAGATTTCATGTTCAATGGATTAATACTTATTCAACTTTACAAATGAAACAATAAATACTATGTACAGCGCTGGCGCTTGAATATGCAGACATTGACAATAAATAATAATGGGCGCGGATTCCCTCGGCCTATTACGTTACTTCTTAAACAGAACCAGAACTAAGCATATGGATTCTGATTCTATTCAACCGGGACAGACACATGATGGTCCAAGACAGTTGACTTTTGAGGTCACTGGCAGACCTTGGCAGGATCAAGGGGCACAGTAGGCACAGTCGGCAATTCGGCAATTTGAATATGGCTGTTTATGGAAATCGGTTAAATTTGTAACGATCGCAAATTGATCTCCGCCTACAAAATCAGCGAGGTTCGCCAAGCATCTCCAAGCATTCGGTCCAACATCGTCGCTCTTTGTATCAGGAGGACAAGTAGTTGTTTTAACTACTCACCATGTCTTCGACGAATCATCCGAATGCAGACACTAAGAAACCGGAATTACTTATCGACGTCAACCGTCCGGAATCTTTTGATCTCAGCCATGCTGTCCCAAGTCGCCCTCCGCTGGTCTATTCATCGCCCAGAGAATTTGCAAAAAGTTTTTCTCGTCGATGGAAAAGCATTTGGACTCGCCGATTTGCCCTTGCCCTGCTCAGTGGACAAGTAGTTTCCTTGTGTATAACATGTACGAACGTTACGACGACGGAATTAGTGAACCGAAACTGGGCCCTTCCAACTACACAGACATTCTTTCTGTGCGTATAGGGATACAATTCTCGAGCTGAATGTATTCATACAATCTCTACAGATACTTCTCTATTTTCCTGGTCTATACACCATATACAGTGTACCAATGTATGTTCACTCTTAAAATGCCTTTGCTCACTCGTTTGCTCAAACTATCCTATAAAAGACGGATTCAAGGGCTGGGGGAAGATGGTACTTCGAGACGGGTGGAAATGTATGTCGCCAAACGTTCAAGATGCTACGGCTGATGTTCGATTCAGATTTCATTCTTGCTGCCTTTGATGTCGAAGGAAATTTCCTTGTGGTTAAGGTATGCACGTCAAGTTAAGCAATCAACGCACAATTGACGGGCTATAGGCATACCAATATACCGACTTGCTTTCTTGCATGCTATTAGACGCGTAAGTTGGGACATGCTCGTTGCTACGATGCCCTTCTAATTGCGAACCTGTAGTTGGGCAATTCCCGTCTGCATGTTTGTTTCCTGGGTGTACATGCGCCCTAGATACCACTGGACACAAATTCTGGTTCGTTCACGTTGTTCCTCCTGGTCTCAAGCTTTTCTTTTTTGACATTTGGACAGGGTGTCCTCATATGTGTTGCTGGGCTTGGGCTTTTGGTAGCCTCTGACGAAATTACAGACAAGGATTGGCCAGCACTTGATAGAGCCAAAGGCGATGGTTTTATGATAGCTGGCGCCACTCTTTATGGCATCAGTAAGTCAGCCGTCGACTATAAGCCGTACCATGTTAATGTCCTGTTTTGCAGCCAACGCTACAGAAGAGTTTTTCGTCAGGAAACGTCCTCTCTATGAAGTTAGTATCTCTTCAAGTTCATTCAGTCCATCTCTGATTTGGTCTAGGTCGTTGGCCAGCTTGGTATGTGGGGGACGCTGATCAATGGGGTTCAAGCAGCCGGACTTGAACACGGCGCAATGAAGCTCGCCTCTTGGAACCACATGACAAGTGCGTATGATGATGCTCTCAAGTCTTAATGCACCGCTGATGATATCTTCCCAGTTGGCATACTGATAGCTTACACCTCGGGTATCGTTACCTCACTCACGTTGTTTTGCTCATGAACCCATTTTCCCTCAGCTATGTTTATTTTATACACTGTCGCTCCCATGCTCTATCGCTTAGCTTCATCGACATACTATAATCTCAGCCTTCTCACCAGTGATTTCTGGGGATTATTATTCGGTACGTGAATAGATCACCTCAGGCTGAACCGAACCTAGTAACATTGTTCTCACTAGGACTGTTCTTATATGTAAGGTTGACCGTTGCATCCCTTTCGCGTTGACTGAACTCATTTTCCTAGCATTACCGTCCATACTGGCTTTACTTTATTGCTTATGTCGTGATCATCGTCGGCCTTGTCACTTACTTCTGGTACTCGACACGTATGTGATAACATTGCTCTTTCCAAATTAGGCTGACACCACCTATCCAGCGGAAGAGCAAGGGACATTGAATCCTACTGCACCCTTGTATGTCAATAAACGCGGTGCAGAATCCATTCCTGCCGATTCGCCCAGTTCAGCTTAACAAATCATATTTGAGTTCGTATATTAAAATCTAGCATTACAATGTTAGTCTTGCTTCGGTTTCGGTTTCGGGTTCTGTTTCGGGAGGGGGGAGAGACAGGGATAGGGACAGTAAAACATTTTTAACGTGTTGTGATAATAAAAAAATATACAATAGCGTTGAAAGGATACAGTGACGATGCAAGATAGAATACTCTCTTTATTGATATGGGGAATGGCGTGGGACTGGCAGACACACTATACGAGACGGGGAGGGTTCTCCTTTCGGCGGCGTTCTTCCTCCTGCTGCTTCTGTCGTTCAATCCGATGTTCTGCCAGTTTCTATAAGAGTAGGGGGTGTCGGCATACTGAAGATATGAACATGACGCATGAAGACTCACGGCTTTGAGAACTTCAACGGTAGTTAGAACAGTGTCGAGCGTTGCTTCGGATAACTCTACCAACTAAAGACCATCCAACAATCAGAAACTTTCAGATAATTACAATTATCATCATGACCATACCTTGTCACCAGCAGACGCGCTTAGCTCGGCCAAGCGTTTCTTCTCGTCGCTACTCATCGGCTCTGGAGCGATACCGTTGACGGCCCTCGACACTCCGCGAGCACTCCAGGGATCAACGGGTTCCGTTTGGGTCGACAGGATAGGTTGTTGAACAGGAGGACGGACACAATTGCTATAACCATGCCACTCCACTTGTTCTCTATGCCTCGCCCAAAGTGATGCGGCGATGGCGCCAAAGGTGAACCAGACAATACGGCTGGGGCCGTGGTGCCAGCCTCTGTACCAGAAGTGACCTGGGCCGTAGGGATGCATAATAGAGGTTGTGATACAGTGGGAAGTTACGAGTTGAGGCCTGAGTACTGAGTGAGTTACCTCGAGTTATTCGGCAGTTGTCTTGAGAGTTGACCTTTTATGGATAAGTAGCTAATGAGACGACGCGAATCCTCTCGGCGTGTTGCTGAATTGCAATTACATTGCGGCTCGTCGTCATCGGATGCTTTTTGCCGAGCGCCGAGGAGACGCGTTCGATCACGTGGATGGCGTTTTGCGGCCGCGACATGTACACACTGACAGTGCAGACGATCCGAAGTACGCGACTCGGAAAAGTCGATGGTGCCGTTGAGACGTTGTCCAACGTTGTCATAACGTTTGTCGATGTGTAATACTTCGAGGCATAAGTGGAATTTCTTATAATACGCAAAAAATGTGTGCATTGACAAAGACATGATTACACAATAGGTACGAGGATACACTGCGAGGGGAAACACGTTTCTAAAAGCGAAAACGTCAGTAAGGAATATATACACAGAGAAACAGGAAAAGAAGATCAGCTGGCTGTTCTTAGTTTTTTTTGTGGATTTTTCTCCATCGCCATTGGCTCCAGAATTGGTGTATATGTTCACATCATGCGAAGGAAATGAATCAAGACTCACCAAAAACAGTTTCAAGGACGAGCAAGAGGATGGAGGAAGTGTCGCGGAATCTGGGAGAAAGGTGTTAGCTATGAACGGGTTAATGGCTGAGAAAATCAGAAGTGCAACTGTTTGGCTATGTGCTCTGCCGATCGTCAACGCGCTAGGCTACGACTGGGGCGGCAAAGAAATCATCACAGAAAAAAGAGGATTCAATACTCACTGAGAACGTCGTGGTTGAGAAGGAGAAGGAAAAAAATTGAGGTTTATATAATCTAGAGCGTGGGAAGATGGTACAGAATATTGGTCATCCGGAGCCGTGGACAAGTCGACTTGGTCAGAGTCTACACTGTCCAACGCGCAACTCTGGAGGTATAATGTCTCCACCCGGCTCTCCCAGATTGATAGATTCCTATACAGCTCCGAAAGAGGTCCTCCAAGAGTTCGCTGACCTCGCCGAGGAAGAGAATGTCGACCCATTCGCTGAGACAGCCTCCAAACGTCAAATTGCCGCTCGTCAGTCCGACTACCACAATCGTCGCTTCAACCGTGTAGCTGTTGACAGCGCGGATGCGTTTGCTCAGTCGGAAGATGGCAAGGATGTCGATGGAGGCTACAAGGACGCCATGCGTCTGTCGAGGCTAGAGCAGGAGGAGCTGAGGGTGAAACGAGCTATTGAGGAGAAGGAGAGGAAGGAGCGGGAAGAAGGGAAGATGAAGATGGATCTTGACAGGACCCCCCCTGCCGCAGAGCTGGAAGATGTTGCGAGGGAGTTGGCGGCTGCGAAGGAGCTAGCGGCTGCGAAAGAGAGGGAGTCGGCTGGCTCTAAACGCAAGCGCCGGTGGGACGTCAGTGAACCTACCGACGAAAACGTCGATCCCAACGAACCTAGCGGCGAGGCTGCTCCAAAAAAACGCCGGTCCAGATGGGATGCTACCCCTACGGCTGAAGCCGCTGCAGAAGCAGGTATCAAACGTTCCCGTTGGGATCAAACTCCCGTTCAGACAACTGTGGACGTCCCTATGCAAGCAATCATTATGAATGCACCAGGCTTCATGCAGGAGGACAAACATAATCGTTACCTCACCGACGAGGAGCTTGACGCTGCTCTTCCTGCCACTGGTTATGCAATCGTTACCCCTCCTCCCGGTTACGCGCCTTTGATCACACCCCGCAAACTAATGGCGACCCCCATCGGCGACCTCGGAGGCTTCCAGATTCAGGAGAGTTCGGACGCTGCTGCTGCTGCCGCTGCCGCTGGGCTTGCTCCAGAACTGCCCACTGAGATACCGGGTGTTGGGAATCTCGCTTTCTTCAAGCCTGAAGACGCACAGTATTTCGCCAAAATTCTCAAGGAAGAGGATGAAACTGAACTAACGGTAGACGAGATGAAGGAAAGGAAAATCATGCGGCTGCTTCTAAAGATAAAGAACGGAACGCCCCCTGTCCGCAAGACTGCTCTCAGACAAATTACTGACAAGGCACGCGAATTCGGCGCAGGCCCGCTCTTCGACAAGATTTTGCCTCTTCTCATGGAACGCACGCTTGAAGACCAAGAGCGTCATCTTCTTGTCAAGGTTATCGATCGTGTACTTTACAAACTCGACGACCTTGTCCGGCCCTACGTCCACAAAATTCTCGTCGTCATTGAGCCCCTTCTTATTGATGAGGATTATTATGCACGTGTCGAAGGTCGCGAGATCATATCCAATCTTTCAAAAGCCGCTGGTCTTGCCCACATGATTTCCACTATGCGTCCCGATATTGACCACGCTGATGAATATGTCCGGAACACCACTGCTCGCGCATTCTCTGTCGTCGCATCTGCCCTGGGTATTCCTTCGTTGCTACCCTTCCTGAAAGCCGTCTGTCGATCGAAGAAGTCCTGGCAAGCCAGGCATACCGGCATTCGTATCGTACAGCAGATTGCCATTATGATGGGATGTGCAGTACTTCCCCATCTGCGTAACCTGGTAGACTGCATCGCTCATGGTCTATCCGACGAACAACAAAAAGTTCGAACGATGACGGCTTTGGGTTTGGCCGCTCTTGCTGAGGCTGCTGCACCATACGGTATTGAATCGTTCGACAATGTTCTCAAGCCTTTATGGTTGGGCATTCGTCTACATCGTGGCAAGGGCTTGGCTGCTTTCCTAAAAGCCATTGGTTTTATCATCCCTCTCATGGACCCCGAATACGCTTCCTACTACACCAAGGAAGTGACTGTCATTCTCATCCGAGAATTCCAGACGTCAGACGAAGAAATGAAGAAGATTGTCTTAAAGGTCGTCAAACAGTGCGCCGCCACGGAGGGTGTTACCCCTGCCTACATCAAGCAAGACATCCTGCCCGACTTCTTCAAGGCATTCTGGGTTCGTCGCATGGCGTTGGACCGCAGAAATTACCGTCAGGTCGTTGAAACCACTGTTGAGCTCGCTCAGAAGGCTGGCGTGGCAGAAATTGTTGGGAGAATTGTGAATGAGCTTAAAGATGAAGCTGAACCCTATCGCAAGATGGTGATGGAAACCATCACGAAAGTTGTCGCGACTCTTGGGGCATCCGACATTGACGAGCGATTGGAGGTCAGATTAGTTGACGGAATTATCTACTCCTTCCAGGAGCAGACTACGGAGGATCAGGTCATGTTAGACGGATTTGGGACCGTTGTTAACGCTCTGGGCATTCGCGTCAAGCCATATCTTACCCAAATTGTCTCCACTGTTCTCTGGCGTCTCAACAACAAAAGTGCCAAGATCAGGCAACAGGCAGCGGATTTGACGACGCGTCTTGCGGTCGTAATCAAACAATGCGGTGAAGATCAACTTCTCAGCAAGCTGGGCCTGGTTCTCTTCGAACAGCTCGGAGAGGAATATCCTGATACTCTTGGAAGTATCATTGCTGCTGAGGGGGCTATTGCGAATGTGGTTGGAATGACTCAGATGAATCCGCCTGTCAAAGATCTTTGTGAGTCTAATCTTTCAAAAGTCACCCACTTGATAACTGACAAACTGATAGTGCCTCGCATGACGCCAATTTTGCGTAACAGACACGAAAAAGTGCAAGAGGCATCTATTAACTTGATTGGACGTATTGGTGAGTATCCTCACCGACTCGTACGGAATTAGTTGTTGACCATACTTTTGTCTTTGTACAGCTGATCGTGGAGCTGAATTTGTTCCTGCCCGGGAGTGGATGCGTATCTGCTTCGAGCTCCTTGACCTCCTCAAGGCGCACAAAAAGGGCATTCGTCGCGCAGCTGTCAACTCTTTTGGTTACATTGCCAAGAGTTTGGGCCCGCAAGATGTTTTATCCGTCCTCTTGACCAATCTACGTGTGCAAGAGCGCCAAAGCCGAGTATGCAGTACTGTCGCCATTGCTATCGTGGCTGAGACTTGCGGACGTGAGTTTAATCACTTAACTAACTATTTGCCAAAGAACTGACCCTCTCGATTTCTTCAGCCTTCACATGCATACCAGCTATCCTTAACGAATATCGGACGGCCGAACTCAACGTACGGACGGGTTGTTTGAAAGCCTTGTCCTTTGTTTTCGAATACGTTGGACCCCAATCAGCTTATTACTGCGACTCGGTTGTCACTATGCTTGAGGACGCTCTGACTGACCGAGATCTCGTTCATCGGCAGACGGCCAGCACCATTGTCAAGCATTTGGCACTTGGTGTTGCTGGCCTTGGGTGCGAAGACTCAATGATGCATCTCATGAATCTTGTATGGCCCAATTGCTTCGAGACTTCTCCTCACGTCATTGGCGCGGTGATGGAAGCCATTGAAGCTATGCGAGTAACATTAGGACCCGGTGTTCTGTTGAGTTATGTGCTCCAGGGACTCTTTCACCCCGCAAGGAAGGTTAGAGAGGTCTATTGGCGCATTTACAATGCCCTTTATCTTGGTGCAACGGACGCCATGGTCCCATTCTATCCCGATCTCAGTGAACTGAGTGAGGGTCAGAACGTGTATGATCGTCACCCGCTCCAAGTGTTTATTTAGATATTACTTATGAAGATTGTTATGATATTGTATGTAGTATGTATCATACGAATTCAAAGCCGATTTTCAAGCGGACTTCCAGGTA
>JAGGAR010000127.1:0-21469 GCA_017657315.1 Termitomyces sp. K1Ag | reverse complement strand
TAGCTGAGGAGTAAGAATAAATTGAGAGAAGAGAGGGGGAGCAAAAGGTGTAGAGTGGGGATGGTCCGGGAGCAGCTGGGAACAGCTGGGAGGGTGGCCTGGGATGGCCTGGGACTGCCTGGGACTGCCTGGGATTGCCTGAGACTGCCTGGGACTGCCTGGGATCGGCTGGGAGGCTTGACCTGGGATCGACTCTGGGAGGCTTGACCTGGGATCAACTGTGAGGCTTGAAAAGGGTAGTCCCCTGACACCCACCATATGTATGACATGCTCAACCAAGGTTCTACCTGGCTTAGCTGGGCTTTGAGATCAAACTCAACAAGTTTTCAGGACTCAGCCATGACTTTGGCAGCTCAAAGTTGCCCATCCTCAAACATGATTGTGATGTTGTTGTCAATTGCAAGAACTGGATCCCTTCCAGGCCAATGTTATCTGCTTGCTCGCAGAATTTCTCCTCTTGATCTTGGATCATAGTATCTGTGGATTGACTGTTGGAAGATGACTTCTGTGTAGCTGACAGGAGAGTATCAAGTAGATCCCAGAGACGTGGTGAGATCGTGGCCATCTTATTAGTCAATTTAATCCAATTGAAATTCCTCAAGTTGCCAAGCCTGAGGTGCACAAGCACCAAAGTGCCATTCATCTCCATGAGAGATGAGTTTCTTCATATCAGATCAGAGCTGTGGCTTTGATAGGCCTAGAAGATCACTGTGTATGTCATATTTGACCTTCTGGAGGGCTGAGATCAGTGTAGCATTATTGTGGCTCAGGTCTTGAACAAGAGAGTCATGATGGAAAGGACAATCTGATAGGATATGAACAAGAAAACTGTAAGGGGACTACTCAATTCCTTAAGTGTCCAACTCTATTCCAGGCTTAGTTTGATGTTGTAGGCATCCCTAACCACCTGACCAACTGCCTGACCATCCCTATTCCCCTTTCGCCTTGTATTAGTCACCCACATGAGTCACACAACCAAATTCTTACTCATTGTTGATTATTGTTAGTCGTACTCCTTTACATACCACAGGCCAACAAGTCATGTAGTGTTAGTCATTAGCTACCAGTGATGTAGTATATAAGGTGGTCTGCAGGATAGAATATCCTCAGACCAAACAATAGCAGTGTTCACTAGTCCTATCCACTGAACTGACTGTAAGCACACTCAGTGCTGTGTCCACCTCCTTGCTTGTATCTTCCTAACTCTCTGCTCCTTGCTTGCCCCTTGCCTGCCTTGTGCTCACTCATTGCCTACTTGTTGCCCTGCTGCTTGGCTGAAGGCTTCTTGTCTGTGTGAAGTATCTCATGGGTCATCATCACCCTTACAAAAACCAGAGATAGTCATGTTTTGAGCCTTGAAATACTCAAAAATACAGAGGATCTTGTTGATATTCATACATGAGCATGTACTTAGATGATTATGTGGCGTGATGGCAATAGTAGATTGCATGTCCGATGTGACCATCATCACAGTGGCTGACAATGTTTGTAGATGTTTTGTGCCACACATTGCTGAGAGGTTGAAGGAAATAAGGTTGTCGGTGTATTCTTGGATCAATATACCTATTATAGATTTTGGACTTATAAATATTTCTATTCTACCCTTGCACTCTCCTTCAACCTTGAAGCATGCCTGGGTAGGAGGCTGAGCATGTGTGTAGTGAGATAGGAAACATTTCAGTTGAGTATATCATTTCACTGACTAGCAACCATGCTTTTACATGTATGAGTACTGATTACACTGAGCTTCCTGGTTAAAATGAGCCTGAAACATCTAATTTGAATAAGAAATGGCTGAAATACAGTGAAAACATGACTTTTGACGTATAAAACCTGGTTTTTGATGTATTTTGAGTATATCTCAGTCAGTTCTGCACCATTTTAAATGGTTTTTAGGCTCATTTTAAAACTTTAAAATAGTGCTACACATATGTTACTACACCCATGTTATACCTAACTAGCCCTGGAAACTGGTTGCAACCAGTTTTTTACCAGTCCATTCCAAAATTTTTTTAGAGGCAACCACAACTGCAGTCCAGTCTTTTTTTAGCCCAGTCCAGTCCAGTTCCGTTGCATTTTCAGTCTTTGCAACCAAACTCTGAAACACTAGTTACAACAATATTTAATAAATACATCATGACATTCTATGTATCTTCTCTAGGAAAGCTAGGAAAGGGGCAAAAGGAATCATAATGTTATACTTGTATTGTGGAATAGAATGCTATGAAACTCAGAGACTTTATGAAGATAGCATTTAGACATTGTTGTTTGTGGCTGGCCTTAAAAACCAAAGAGAAAGAGCTATTAGTGTACTCAATATGACAAGAATCAAGTTCACTTGCAGTGACATTGGTAAAAGTTCTTGTATGATATCTTCTGCCTGATTCTGTACAAACATTTTTTGAAAATTTGTACGAGTGTTGAGCCTGTATCTGCAGTGAGGCAGAGGGCACTTTTAAAGAGATAAAAAATTAACATACATTACCTACAATGGATCAAGCAAGATGTGATTGAAGTTGATATTTGAGCAAGGGCAGACATACTTACCAGCATTGAGTTTACATAGACTAGAATCAATATAGAATGAAAAAAGGAACAAAATGAATGTTTTTAAGACACACTTTTCCCACTAATGACAGTAAAAGCTAATAATTACTGCACTCAGTGTCAGAGTAACTGAGAGGTTTATAATGAAAACACACCACTGTACAAGACACTTGTAGGAGGAGCAATGTAGTACTTGAGTAGATGAGTGCTTTTGACAATTTATAATGAAGCATGGATTCAATTCACTCACAGACATGAGTGAACAGGTAACAATGATTCCTGTCAATAGTCCATTGCTCATACTGTATGTTAATTAATTAGTATACCATAGCAGATTGGTCAAATAAGCTTACCTGAAGCCTACCAGACGGTTAATCACATTTTCAGATCTAAGGACACATTACATGCAGATTTCTTCAAGGCATGTTGAAAACAGAGCTCACGTTTTGAATCCAGTGCGCATCCTGCTCAGGAGGTAGACAAGAGATATGCTTATAGTCAAATCACAGGTCATAGTCATAGCCAAACCAACTGAATATAAGACCTTCCTCAGATAAGTCAGGATCTGGCATATTTCCTAAGAATAAATATCCCTACACGTGATGCTAGTGTCTTCATTACAAGTATTGATGGGTTTCCATATCTGTTTCAAAGCTTGAGTATTGTCAAACTCATGAAATGAACTGACACAAACTCCACAGAGTTGCCTGCTAGAGTGGTGACCATACATTTGAATCACTGGCAAAAAGGCTAAAATGAATAGAAAGTTGCCTCACCCAGTCCACAACCTGCTGAAAGTTAGCAAAGGTATCTGAGTAAACAACAATCAACTTACCCAATTGGGCAAGAGATGTGGTCAGCTACAATATGATAATCAGCATTTGAGACATGTACAATGAAACACTAGAATGGTACATACTATGAATGCAACAAGGGGTTTCTGCCATTGGCTTCCAACACTGACTGTTGATAATTGAGCTGGCCATACAGAGTCAAATTAGACATACAATACTCACGATGATATATTCTAAAGGCATAGAAGCTGATGAGATTGGTGGTGACTTTAGATGAGAAATCAGTACTAGATAGTATAACCGTACCTCTGAACTGCTGATGTGATGATGAACTACAGATTCATTGACAATCAGAGCTGAAATGGAGGATGAATGATAGCTCACTGTTGTTAAGATGGAAACCTCCCAACATCCATCAGCATTCACACTGAATCCTCAGATGAAATTAAATTATACATACTGCAGTACCTCTAGGAGTTTAAGGTCAGCAATGCTACAGATGATCAATAATAACATTATACTGACAATGGGATATTGAGTGGTATTGCTATGTTCTCAGGCAACTTGCACACAATATAGAGATAGTACACTCCCTGCACCAGGAAGGCCATATGGACACCCTCCATGGTGCTAATCCAACTTGGAATTTGGATCTCCAAATGGAGAGATTAGTCTAAGAACTCACAAAAGCACTGCAACCTGTGGATGGTGTAAGTCAGACTATTATCAATAAGGACCCAGAGGGCATTTGCTCACTACTACTTTCAAAAACCAATGATCACCACGATACATGCGGAAATAGTATGATGTTTGAGCACATGTAATTCCAAAAAGCCTGAGTAGATGTTAGGTAGGAAACAACACAGTAAATTGTCCATACGCAAAGTTGGTCATTGCAGCTTAGCAGAAAAATGAGAAAGGTTGGGAAGCCAATCACTACAATGTACATGCCTGCAAGGTATGGTCCCCCAATGGTTCCTAGGTTCAGCATGGGTGTTTGAGTTGGATGCATTTACAGCTCCCTGTACAACAGGACACAGGTTAGGTCTTTTAAGCTTTTTCATGCTGGACCAGCGTGAAATGATAAGCCTGACCATCAACTAAACTTTGATAGACAGTTCTCAGACCTGAGCCAGATGCGTGCTTGCAGGAAGGCACCACATTCCTCTTTATTGAACCTATTGCTGTCCACATGTTCTTCAAATCCTCAATCTTGACTTGCTCAAGGTAGTGCATGCTAGATTTATTTAGGGGCAGAAGAGGGAAAGGAGCTTGTATCCATAGTCTAAATCTCCCAGTAATTTGGATTTCGAATAGGATCACCAGATCTATATGTTGTCAGCTTAGATGCTAAAGGCCAATATGTCATGCCAGTTCCTGGTGATGTCACAGCACTTATTTGACAAGATTCAAAATAGAACTACAGGGCATAGGGGAAGTTCAAGATGACATGCAAATGAGTGTCGAGAATCATTCAACAGTGGAGCCAGTGTAACGTATCATCACTGATTCGTCAGCAGGCCGCAGGTTTCTAATGAGACCGATATAATTCAGAACCGAATAGTATTGGTTTGTGTTGCTCTAGTAAGTCTTGAAAGCTTGAGAGACCAACCAGGAGTTTGACGATGACATATTTGCTGATGACGCTGCGGGCAATGCAAAGGTACTCCGAAGAGACTGCAAACCGGAGGCATACTCGAAGAATATGCATCCCAGGCTTCTCAAACTACCAATATGCCTGGAACAATGGTATCTGAGAGCATGTATCAGTGCTGTGTCAGAGAAATCAAGTCAGAATAGAAATCCTTGAGTACTGTCAGATGATTTAGAAGTTGCTCAGAACTCAATTAATTTGATTATTTACGGTTCCTCATCACCTGCTAATCTTCAATAGAAAGAAGACAAAAAGATCATTGGATAAAACATGATATCTGGCATCACGCCCCGGGTTTCAAGGGATGACATCTGAACGTGCGATTATCATGTCAATGAGAATTGATTGAAAAATCAGGATGAAGGAAATGGTTTATACTCGGTGAGGAAGCATTTTTCAAGGTTGACTAAAACTGTTCGGTCTAAAACTGTTCGGTCTTGTGTATACATGCAAGTGGTCAATTGACCCTACTGGCCACATGAATTATATCAAATGGACTATGAGCCCATTCAAATTCTAGTCCGCTCACCTACTAGTCCGACATCCCAAATTAATACACTCAACTCAAAACTATCAAACTGTCACAGCAACCTCAGGTATTACTTCATCTAGATCAAGTTTAGCCAAGTCCAGGCGAAACCACTCCCCCAATCTAGGATTGACACCTCGAGGGACCTTGGATGGATCTTGACCGAAGGCAGTGTGCATGTCACCTTGAAGCCCTGCGTTGAAACAGCCTATGTCTGCCACGCGAATTCAGATAGGTATTAGGGAGACACAATATTTCTGCTCTTCCGGCGTATTTCAACGAAGTCCAAGTCCAACTTGTTTCCACCAGTACTACATTGCTCTCCTACAAGTCTCGCTTACAGCGGTGTGTCCTCATATAAGTTTCTGATAATATACGCCAATCTTGTGTCTCGCTATGGAGGCCTTTCAATCCAAAAACAACGTATGGCGGCTGCAGGCCTAACTCTCGTGCCAAGATTCGAAAAATGTTTGCTGTAGCTCGGGAACTCTCCAGGCAGTACCGCAAGTGAACTCCATTCTCATCATATTCACTCCACTCATGGTACTTTCTCTTTTGTGTTCAAGGCCATCCATGAACAATAGTTTGAAGGATGTAATTTCCATCAGGAGTTTAGACATAGAAGCACTATAGTATTCGTTCGGATATGATATTCCTTCTTGTCAAGAAGCTAAAGGCATGTTCGCTGGAACGAGGGCAAGCGACGTCAGCGAAGGAGGACATCATCCATCTTTCGACAACTTATGCAAGAAGTTATACTGCTTGGGTGCTTTTCCGCCGAGAGCATGAGCATTCCAACCCATGTAGGAGGATACAGTCCGCAAGCTTGTACAGAATTTATTGGAAGATAGGTTGATATCCATGCGCACAACACAAAGCTCAAAAGTCAGAGAGTCGGAGTTGAAAAGAACATTAGAGTACCAATTACATTCCCCGTGTTTATCACATCACCGAACCGCTCCCTACCTATACTCCTCACCGATAAATCAAACATCTATGAGATCTTCCCGTCTACAACCAAGCCACCAACCCTATCAGTACCAGGACACAAGACGGGAAAAGGAAAGGAACGGACCTTGGCATAAAGCACTCGACGACCTTGGCCGGGCTGTGGCAGCATACATGTTTTGTGGAATTGGAAGGGTGAGTATTGGGTAGTCACGGTTCACGAGTAGGGAACGTGAGGAAGGGAAAGAGATAGAGGTCTGGAATGCGAACAGGAGGAAGTAGAACGCGAACGGGATGGAAAGGAACGGGGAAAGGAACGGAGCGGTAAACGAGGGAAGGAGAGTGAGGATGTTGATACAAATGGTAATGATAGTAAGGAACGAAGACAGGACCGGAATACGTAGGGAGCCACGTAGGAGAGACAAGCTGGAGGGATAGGGGCAGAAAAGAGACGGTGCTGAAGGAGAACAGAAGGAGAACAGAAAAACAAAAAGAATGAAAAATAAACAGGGTGAAAAGTACATCCGCCTCGGGATCATCGAACAAAATGAGACACTCCCGTCCTTAGTCAAGGACAACAGGAGGACTTTGTCTAGTATCATCTACGATAGTCTGTCAAGGGAAGGGGTCAGCTTCTCGCTCCATACAGGATTAACAAAGCACCAAGGAAAAGAACCAAATAATCAAACACTCACTTCGCCTTGACACCCTGCCTGCCCTGTCCCTGTCCCATCATCTCCGCCACATACGATCCAGGAGGTTCTGCTCGAGCAGTGTGTCATATAGCACGGCGAGTTCAGAGCTGATTGTTGGGTCTGAGGAGAGTTTTGTCTGACGTATTAGCATGAGTCCTGGAGTGAGAAAGAGGAGCGGGAGGAGACGGAAAAGGCTAGGGCTATGTAGGGGGGAGAAGGAGTGGGAAGGGAGCAAGGGACGGACAAGGGATGGAAAGGGGGAGGAGCGGGGGGGTGGGAGTAAGGGTAAGGATGGACAGAGGGGAGGGCGAGAGGGAAAGGGGAAGAGGACGCACGATCCTTATACTCCATAAGCACACGCTCGAAACCAGCCAGGTTCCATGCCTGATGCGTGAGCGCGATCGGGCGCATCGATTCTACTTGGGCGTATTTCGAGACTATTTTGGTTGATAGGAGGTTCGTTACGTCTTCTGGCTGGAGGGAGAGGGTTGGGTTAGTTCGTTAGTTTGGAGACGGGTATGGAGATGAGGATGGAAAGGAAAGAAGGGAGGAGGGAGGGAAGACGAAAGGGAGACGAGAAATGGAAGACAAAATTCAAAGAAGAAAGGAATCGGCAACGACAAGAAAGGAGACCCACCAAATTCAACATAACCTCACACGAAAGCATATACTTCAACGCTCCCAGCGCACTGCCCTCGCCCTGTGCACTCGTATTCTCAAACGCCTCGAAGAAATACACATGTGCGGTGGTATAGTCTTTGTCTTCTGCGGGGAGGATACCGTACTGGAGGTCGAGGGCGGATTCGAGGGCGGGCGGGCAGTAGATTGAGTTGGGGGCAGTGCGGGCGGAGGTAAGTGCTGCCTGGAGGCGCGGTCGTTAGCACTGGCCGTTCTTCATCCAACTACGTTCAGGTAAAAAACGAAAGAGGGGTCTGTCGTTCGCTAGTCAGGTGAAGAATCAGAAGGTTTAGATACTGATATCATAGCTCACTACATCAGTCAGATGCGAGCTGAGATAACCTCGAGATTTTGATCAAAAGACGTTGATCTGTCAGTGTATATTGCCCCAGTGCATCCGGACTATTCCGATCAGACGCTTCACTCGGGATGTTAGTCCCGGCACTTGTCGTTTTGGGGGAGATCCCGCCTGTGGTGCAGATCAATGCGTATTCACGCTCAGTGAGAAATCAGACCAACCTGACAAGAAGAGAGACTTTTGGCTGTGAAATAGCTCGCTGAGCTTTTACCAACACTGTTTGTTACTGTCGACTCTGCAAGCTTTCTTCATTTCTTGGTTCATTAGATGGTCCTCGTTAGCCAGGTGAAGAATCAAAAGGTTTCAATAGTTCACTAGACATCAGTCAGATCCCTGCAGAGGCGACTTCGAGATATTGATCTGAAACTTTCACAGTGAAACGGCTGTCAAAAAACCTCGCTGAGGTGTCCAAATATACATCCGGACCATTCCGATCCGTGTTCCGGTCATCCAAGGCTGCAAGTAACCACGACGCTGGAGCGAACGCTGAGACTGCACTGTACAATGGTAATACGTCTCAGAACTGGTACAGACAATGTCCATCCTTGGCTCCTGCACCACTTCAAACTTCGGTGAACATCAGGGTCTACCAGTCACCTATCTCGACTATCCACCATTCGCCTCTCCTTCCATTGTGCTCTTACTCTGCGTCGCTCTCAATACCCGAGGTGCGGAAAATGGCTCCGAGTATGGTCTGTACTTATGATGTTGTTGCACATTTGACTTAGACCCAACATACTTTCTACAGGCTAGTGGATTCAATGGATTGAGGGGCTCTGAATGATGCCTTGATGATGCCTTCCATCACCTTCCACTATCCAGGCTTCTCACATGCCGGCATCATAATATCTCCTCATCGCCCTAGAACTGAGTTCTCGTGGACTCATAGGCGCATGTCCCCACCGAACTTATGTTTCACGCTTCTTGGATTTCTTTACGTCTGTTCGCTACGACAACCAGATGTCATAATTTGAAAGTCTAAGTCAATGGAATCACTACTGATCACTTGGGTTTGCAGGATATCCTCGTTCGTCTCAGGTTTAACTCAATTTAAATATGGCATTGGTTTCCACGCTTTTTTCACTCATGATAATGGTCGGATCCCTCCGAACACTACAAATTCATATCGTAATGAATGATTGATCGTTCCACGCAGCCTGGTCATGTTCGTAACGAGATCACCATGTCCCATGAACCAGTGTTAACTGTTTGGACAACAAGTATGTACCTTTTTGGGAGTGCCTTTTGGGAGTGCTCTGTGAATTTCACAGCCGAATTTATCGCAGCTCGTGGGAACCGCTCTCGCTCCAGGTCTATCTTGTTGTACCGCCGTGTACGCCTCAGTTGAATCTGAGACACTAGATAGTGGCGCGTGAGAAGTCTCTTCATCTTGACCCTAAATGTGTTCAATCACCCGAAGATCTATCTTGGCTTTGATGGAAGATTCCTTCTGCGGCATTCTTCTTGCTTCTTGATTAACACCGACTTAGAAGTGGAGACTGTGGAGCGTCTCTCCTGGTGCCCAGAACTCACGTCTCTTTGCTTTGGTTACCAATCCGATGTTCTGATTAAAGGTCATCTTCCATTGAGCTCGGTATGTTTGGTTTATTGTGCAAACTAAGGGCAATCCTAAGTCTGGTAGATAATGTCCTGTTACATATAAAATTCGACTTCCATTGGGAGACCCAATGCTGTGAGGAGCAATAGGGACATTCGAGAATCTCATCTGACCTGAGAGATGGGAAAATTCTTGTTAATCTGGCAGTCGATTCAAGGAGTGGTAAGTATGTACCTGGCGTGTGACTGAGTCTACCTATCGGTCTAACCATCTATAAAGAAACATTGAGGATGTGGAAAATCCGTGTAACTATTGAACACTTTTTCAGTGTTCAGACGTCAAATCCACTGGGACCCCTTGATACTGCCATCATCGGATCGTCCGCAGAGCTCCTTGATGCTCTATTTTTTAAACCTCGAAAAAAAGATGGCATGACCGGGACCAATCACAGGTTGGCCTCTTATTAGGTTAGGAAGTTTTACACAGGATACATATACTGAGCGTTGATTTAGGAGCTCCCCTACTACCCGTCACACCCGCTGCAACTTTATTTTAGACTTGTGGGAAGATGCCGTAGCGTCCATTGGAACGATGTTTTCGGGAGGTTTGTACTACTTGCAATCATTATATGGGAGCGTTGAGTCTGTCTCTTCGCTGCTTGCCTTTAGACTGGTCATTCAGCTTTGTACCAGACAGGGAAAGAGTATTGAGGGCAGAAATATATTCAATGAAGAGGAATGTCTCATGGGAACACAACCTACTAGTGCGCTACTGATTTAGCCTCTGAGAAAGTCGACGCATATAGAGCAAGGGCACGCACCCAGGATGTGGAAAATCTGTGTGATCATTGAACACTTTTTCGGTGTCCAGACCTTCACACCATGTCAGATCACTAGCACCCCTCAATGCTGCAATCGTCGAATGATCATCTCCGAGGGCCCTTGACATTCTATTTGAAACTTTGAAGAACAGATGACATGTAAAGATCGGCATGACCGGGAGCAATCATTAGCTGGCCTTTGATAGGCTAGAAAGTTTACACAAAATACATATTCTGATTCTTGTTTCTATAGCACTCGGCGACTCCATCGGAATCAAGGTCTCTCGAAAGTTGCAATATCTTGTATGTGGGTTCGTTGATTCATGAGCTCCCTGCTACTTGTTACACCCGCTGCAATTTAATTTGAGATTGGTGGGAAGATACTCTAGCATCCATTGGAATCAAAGTCGCTACTTAGGAAGGTTGTACTACTTAAAATTATCATATAGGACCATTGATTCTTCTGCTTGTCTCTAGATTGATCGTTCAGCTTTGCGCAAGACAGGAAAAGAGCAATGTCTTACAATAGCGTAACCTACTAGTGTGCTACTGATTTAGCCTCTGAAAGCCTGGTCCGTCTCTGGGAATTTATAGCAAGGGTAATCATGGAATTGGTTGTTGTGCTGGCCTGATGCTGAAGCTGAATCTGACTCATCACGGCAACTGGAGCCGAGCAGGCCAGTGGCGATTCATCGAGACTACAAAAACGCATGGAACCTGTATTCATGGTGAGGTCTGACGTCTAATTTCTTATGTACAGCTAACCTAGATATCCTACAATGATTGATTCAGATCGGTCTTGTACTCCGGATTTTACTGAATTCTCTACCATCATTAATCTTCAAATATACGGCCGAAACAGTTGCTCTATTGATAGATGATCAAAAAATTCCCGAAATGGTAAGCTTGAACAGTTAAAAAGGCGGAACTTCTAACATGTAAGATGCTGTAAACCATCTACCTCTACCTCAAAAACTCATGTCAAACTTCGGTCAGATCCAAGTGCCAACTCTCATAGGCATGTACCTTCCAATCAAACAACCCAACCTTCCTCAATCCCTTCCACTATCTAGGCTCAATGGCTAGCTTTGCGTATGGACATTGTTTAGCATTTTTCCTCGACTCAACTTCTACTCAGGCTCTTTGGAACTACATGCTCACAAACAGTGTATTACTTTCGCATGTATCCTGGCGATCACAAGTTGTTGAAAGCACTGGTGAGTTGCTGCCCTTGGGCAGCCCTTGGTGTCCTCTTATCAGTTATTCATCAATGGCGAATTGGTGTCCATAGGTTGCAATACTTTTGTAAGTTCTGTAAGTTAATCCTATCCATTTGGAGATCTGAATGCAGTTATATAAGCATTATGGAGAGTACACGCATGATTTGCTCGGTGGAAGTAGTCTACCATGGCTACATTGTGAGCAAGATGCCTGAGAAGATATTAACACTCCTCCAAGTCAGTTGGTCAGTGTTCAATGCCATTGATCACCTATGATTATCCTTACTTTATTACATCTAGGGGAACTGCAGTACGTCACATAATTCGGAGCATTTATTGTGGATGTTGATCCTGTTGCAGCTCCTTGCAACAATCACTGTGAGTTATACACAATTTATTCTCCAGCTCTTATAATTAATGATGTTATAGACCATAATCACATCAGTGGTTCAGAGGTGTGCTCATACTATCCAGTGGCAATCACACCATAAGTCACCATATAACCTTGTCAGCTTCTATGCATGGAGAGTATATTGCCGTGAATAGTATATTTCATTTGATGTTGCACATCCTCAGTGATCCATAGTCAGTGTTGGGCATCAGTTGCAAAAACCTCTTGTAACACTCATAGTATGCATCATTTCATCATACATGTCTATATACTTCAAATACTAATCATCCTCTCATAGCTGGCCACATGCCTTGCCCAATTCAGTAAGTTCATATTGTTTCTGCAGATGGCTTTGCTAACTTTGGTCAGGTGCTGGACTGAGTGAGGAAACTTTTCATCACCTTTAGGCTTCCTGATTTCAACATGTGGATCATCACCTTAGTAATTGACACTTTCACGTTTGTGTCAGCTCATCCCATCTACTGGAGAATGATTGAGCTTTCAACCAGGTTCAACCATTCAGTATCTGATGTCAGGAAAACACTACCACGTGTAGGATATCTACTTCTTAAGGGATATGCCAAATCTAGACTTACATCGGAGGCAGATATCCTACTCGATCTATTATGTTATGGTTATGACCTGTGATTTGATCATAACCACATCTCTTGTCTACTTCCTGAACAGGATGCGTACTGGAATCCCATCGTGAGCTCTATTCTCTCACTGACCAAAGGAAATATGTGCATGATGTATCCTTAGGTCTGAACATGCAATCAACCGTCTGGTTGTCTTCAGGTAACCTCATTCAGTTAATTTGTTGGAGTATACTCATGAACAACTGTTCAGTATGGGCAATGGACTATTGACAACCATCCTTGCAGCATCTACACTTATTGCTGTAAGCAATACTGAATGCAGTCTTCATTATCAGTTGACTGAAAGAACTTTTCTACTCAAGTACTATGTCACTCCTACAAGTTTAACTTATGCTGGTGTGTCCTCATACAATTCTCAAATCATGTTGATGCTGATAGGCAGCTGTGATGATTAGCCCTTATAATAATCATTGGAAATGGTCTGTCTTATAGGTATTTTTTTTCAACTCTTTCTCATTTTCAATTGAATTCAGTCTATGTCAACTCAATACTGGTCAGTATCACTGGTATTGAGTTCAAATGTCACCTTTGATCTCATCAAGTCTGCTTGATTGTAGGTAACGTATGTCAATTTGTGTCTCTATAGTGGCTTTTTCATCTTCATGACCACTTATGTATGTAGGCTTAACTCCCGTACCAGAGTTCAGAGAATGTTTGAGGCACAGACACAAATGATTCCCCTTTCAGAAATTCTCCAGACAGGACCGTCAGTAGACTTTGTCCTTGTCACATGCAATCCACTAATGGGATTTCAAGGTCATCCATGAACAATGATGCTGATCCAATTCTGGCTGTGCAAAGTCAATGAGCTCCACATATCATATCTTGAATGATAGATATACTTACAAGTAAAACCATGCATTCAACTTGATACATTGTGCCCCTGGTGACTGGCATCATTGTGAGCATGAGCAACTAGTTCCTTGCAGCACTGGAGATCAAGTACGACAAGTTGTGGTTGGCAATCCTTTTGAAGAAGCCACAGACAATCCTTGTGGAGTAGGAACTTCTTGGTGGACTGTATAAAAGCTTGACACAGCTTGTTAGAGTTGAAGTGAGCTGGGATTGTAAGGTCCTTAAGATAACAATGAATTTCTTCCCAATGCTGAGATGATTCTTCATCCTTCTTGCCAAAACAGTGTACAGCACATAAGACCAGGACATCCACCAGAACTTTGAGATAATGGAGATGATGATCATTCCTATACCTATAGTCAGGAATGGCGGACTCATCACTGTTGCAATGGTCATGTTGAGGAGGGAGCGGTTCAGTAGTAGGCTTTGTGATGTAGCCACATAAATACTGAGTAATTTTGACCTCACAAACCTCATCACCAAGCATAACTCCAATGAGTTCAGGCACTCAAATCCTTTGAAGCTCAAATTCCCTCCCTAAATAAGTGAATGAGTCAGTGGTCCAAAGCAATGATCTTTTCACCAAGGACCCTGACCAGTTGTCATCATCCTCAATGATCCCTTCAGGGCTTGCTACAAAGGATGGCAGGTACAGTGCCTTGGTACATGTCAGGTAAGAGGCATAAGGGGTGACTGGCATTGGTCGATATTGGAGAGCCAGGTTAGCAAAGAAGGTGGGGTCCAAGTATGGGGTTGAGGACTGATTCAGGGCTTGGGCAGAACATGTATCAATAAAGGTGGAAAGAGAAGCTCAAGCATACCACCTCATGCTGACAACCTTATTGAGGTAAGCTTCCACATCCAATTCATCTGTGTCTTCTTCTGCCCGTCATCTTCTAGAAAGCCCATCAGGTCCTTTGTGCAAGTCTGCAGAGACATGGTTTAATATAAAATCAAACAGAGATATGTAAAGAACCCAGCGCATCATCGGCACATTGGGCAAGTCCGGGTTTTTGATCATCTCTGCCAAAAACTTTGCATCAACATCAATTCAAACAAACATTCCCCAAATCCAGTGGTGCAGTGCCTTGACACATCAAAATAGGCTGTAGAGTTCGCACTTGGGCTGAGAGTAACAAGATTCAGTGTCAGTAAAAGTGCAGGAACCAAAGAGAGCAGTTTTCTTGTCTTTATCCCTATACTGCTGCAAGATCCACCCTGCCCCATTCGTGTGCAAGTCCACCGCCACAACAAGCCCATCCATCAAATCCTTCAAGAACAAGTCCATTGATAGGTGCTTTTTGCCTTTTCATAGTTGATCTTAATGAGAATGAGTGCCAACAACACCAGGGCCTTCAATGCATCCATCGAGTTTTGAGCCCCATCATCAAAATAAAAGTCCCTTTCAGGGCCATGGATGAGAAGCATAAGAGGCTTAGCCATGAGGGCAAAGTTCTGAATCCACTTGCACCCTACACCTGCCATACCTATAAAAGCACAAACATCCATTAGATTGAGGGCTGGGGGCCACTTCACTAGTTTTGCCACAACCCCATGCTCCAGGTGCTACCCTTCATGTGAAACTATCGATCCAACAATCTTAAGCTGGGGCATTGCCAGTATTATCTTCTTCCCTGATGGCATAATGCCTGCCTCAGCAAACCTCGCCAAAAACCTATCCAGCATCATAGCATACTCATAAATCACCCAGCAGATTCCTGGTGCAATCTCTGCTCCTTCATACCAAGTGTCAGGTCTCATAACTCCTACACCCGTTTTTAACACTCCCTTTTGTTATCCATCCTCCCTCAACCTCCCATCTGTTACATGCTCCTTTCCATTGGAAAACCATCTTCTGTTTAACTAAAATTGTTTATTTTGGTTGCCAACTCAAATTGTGGTCCCTTGACCTACAACATCTCTTGGTAAAGTAAGCCAGTGCAGTGCATGGGTTAAAGTGTTCCTGCTTATAGGACTTTTGGCCATGCAGTTATGAGTTTGATCCCCAGGCTGGCTATCAAGTGTATCATGAATCATTTTTTTCCTTTTGCCATTTGCACATTTCCATTGCAAAACTATCCACCTACAAAGCTGCTATAACAGTCCAACCCACAACTCTTCTCACACACATATCCAATTATTGCACACCACTCATTGTGATCCATCCATCTACAAAGCCGCTATGACAGTCCAACCCATAACCTCTTTTACATACATCCAATCATTACATACCATTACACAATACTATTGGTGTTCATGATGGAATGACATTTGTCACCCCCAAATCCATCATCCGCTGACCACCCAACCACATTCCACCCACACTGGTAGACTGTCCAATGGACTCCGCTGAACATGTCATGAATGACACATTGTGGACCTTCTGCTGAGCTAGGACTCCGCTCAGGCCATCGAAAACAATACATTGCTAGCCCACCGTGGGCCTGTCACAATCATAACAATGTTGATGCTCCACTACGGTACAGCAGACTCCACCAGAGCTGTAGACTACAACACAAAGCCCATTCCACTAGAATGTATGACACATAATCAGTGTATGACCTACCCTGCTCATTGAACATCAGAACCTCATCCAAGCCATCTTTTTGGCAACAGAAAGAGATGGAGGTGTATGTCTCTATGGAATATGATGATCCACCTGTCAAGCAAGGCTTTTTTTTTCTTTTCAATCCCTTCATTTATGCTAAGGCACCAGGCATCTATGCTGCATGGTACTATGAACAGTTTGATATCACTACAAGAGCCACAGGATTCTGCACCTCTCCATGTACACGGAGAATAAATGGGCTGGCATTTCCAAGCACCATTTAGGCCGTGCTTCCCTAGTAAATCCTGAAAGATGCAGGTGTTGGATGAGCAGCTGGGCCGTGGACCATACCTAAACTAGCTATGTACATAGTTAGGCAGGCCCAGAGCCAAGTGCCATAATTAAAGAGAGTAAAGTAGATTAGATCAATAATGACTTATTTGAGAGATAATGGCCTGTGGTGGGGCAAGGTGAGGTAGGTGCCCAGGGTGAGGTAAATGGTCACTGGCAAGGATAGCTGCTCTGGAGATCTGCAAAGTGGTCAGGAGGTTCTAGCATGGAGTGGAAGTGTTTGGTTGCCAGGATGTATCTGAGAAGGTGCTCAAGGCCAAAAGAAGAGGAGAGCAGGACAGAAAGAGACTCAGCTTTGCATTTGAGCAGGTGGACTAGGTGCAGCTGGTGTTCCCATTTATACTTGTGGGCACTCAAAGAAGTGGCATATGGATTTAACCATGAGGCTGAGGCAATGGAGACAAGTCAGAGACTCTGCACAGCATATGCAGAACAGATGCTGGTTGAGAGGCAGGTGCCCAGTACAGAATTGTGTGAGTATGGTGGAATGATGGTGATTGAGGTGCTTGATAAGTCACATGTGGTTCTTTGAAGGGAGCATCTGGTTGAGCACCTAAATGGAGGTGGGTCTGGGTGATTTCTTCTAGCAGCATTTTCACATGACCTGGGTCACAACCAGATCAGCTTGGCATGTAGTGGGTATGCTAAGAGGAAGGGGCTTCTTCTGTAAGAATAGTGGCAGGCAACTAGGTGGGCTGGACATCCCCAGCACAGTGATGCACCTTAATCTGCCTGAGTGTGTGAGCAAGGGCTAGAACAACCCAAACACAAAAATATCCAAAGAGCAGACTGAGAACAGGTGAAAGGCAGTTAGTGTGTGTGTGGTTCTGGTAGATTCCCAGAGATGAGAGCTACATGACAAATATTTTAGTCAATATTGATGGTGGTTTTGGTGGAAAATGCCAGCAGAGTTGGTATCGGTATGTAAAACTGGGCAGGAGCAGTATGTAAACTATGAAATCTCCCTAACCAACAATGCAATGTGCTGCTGTCCCAGGTAGGATAGGTAGCAAAACAAAAAGTACAAATACAAATGTAAACTAAGGCAAAACAATACTGCAGGCAAAATCCTGATGGCAGAACTTAGACTAGCGACAATTGACAAAGTAGTGGGATTCTGATGTGGAAACCTTGGCTACTGAGGGCAAATTCTGATCTTTAACCTGAGGTGGTGGTATGGGATCAAGATGTGAATTGCTCATATGTAAATTTTATACAGTATATATACCCTAGATATGTAAGTGGGTGATTTCTGCTGTGCTTTGTTTTATAATCATACCAATATGAAATGTCCCAGCAGATTGTATGCACATATCTACAGTTCTTTTACTATATAAGTAATGGTCAGGTGAAAGTCATGCAAAAGTCATGTGCCAAATCATGTGACCAACACATCACATACTATATACTAATAAAATCATGAAAGATAAACTGATCCACCCTCAGCCAAAATTGGGGCTCATCATCCTCTCCCTAAGTCAAATCTGGACTGTCCTCAGTCCACCTCCATTGGTATGACCAATATGCATCAATGTGTGGCATGGTCTTCCATTTCAGGGTCCAAGAGAAGCACCTATTTTTAGCCTCTCAAAAACATATAAAGGGACCTTCACCAGGCATCCATTTCCTTACTGAGTTGACTTCCCCAGCTCAATCTCACAGCCACAGTCTATCTAGATCCCATGAGATTTCTCAATCCACTCTCTAATGCTGACTTGGATTTTTCTTTTTCAGATTCAACATGTCAACTTCTGCTGGCAGTTTTGCCATCCCTAGCCTCCCTTCTCCACCCAAATGTACAGGTGAGGCAGACATTTGCAAGCAGGTAGCAAGGGCTTTTGTGGATCAGATTGGCAGGTTGGTTGATGAAGTTATAGCTATCCTGCTGTCAGAGACAACCATGGAAAGTATCGCTCATCCCCTCTGTGCCATCTTGGCACAGTGGGACAAAATTTGTGTCATTGCAGTTCCCTGAGAGTGGGAGAAGGAAGTGTGGGATTAGTTCCTAGAGGCCTGGACACCATACCTGGAGACAGAATGAGGTGAAGATTTGTCAGTTTATGTGGTATGTAAATTCCAACATTGGTCTATGGCACTTGTCCTCTTTTAGACTCCTATCAACCACACAATTACAATGATCAACATTCTTTTCAGTATGCATTTCTCTAGACTTCCTGCCATACAGGTTGGTTTACAACTCACAGCAGCAACAAACCTCCCTCTGCTAACTACCCCTGCTGCTCCCATTCTTGCTCCAGCTGTACCTCTTCCTGCCATCACTTCTGCTATTGCTCCTCCTGCTGTTGCTCCAGTTGTTGCTCCAGTTCCTCCTGTTGTTCCTTCAGGCTCTTCTGTTCCCACTGCCCCTCTGCCTTCTGTGGCAGCAGAGGGGCAAAATATTGTAAGTCCACAGCAGGCAGTAAGTACTTATTTCATTAACTTAGAGAAAGAAGGCTGTGGTGGCATTGGAAGAGGAGGAAGAAGAAGAAGAGGAAGAGGAAGAGGAAGAAGTTATCATGAAGAATGAAGAAGTCATGGGCAGCAAAGGGGAAGGGAAAGGTGATAGCTGGTGGGTCTCAAGCGGTTCAGCCACTAGCAGATGAAGAAGTGGAGGTCTGTGATGTAGGTAGCTTTTGAGACTTTGTTATTTTCATGAGCTAACCACTTTATAGTTTACTGATGTGGAGCTGGCTCAGCTACTCCAAATCACTCAGAGTATACTGAGCCCCTTCTTCTGCCCTTGAGTAGAGATGGATGACACCCATCTTCCACTCATCATAAGTGTAGGGTCAGGCAGCTCGTGCAGTGGCACCTTCTACCACTGGTGGAGTATGAATTCCACTGAACTCTTGGATGCTGGGCCATAACTCAATGATATCGTATGAGACATACCACATGGCAAATTCCTTCTTTTGGTGGTCATCAACCACCCAACAGTCTGCAAATAGGTATTCAAGTTCTCTGAAATATCAGGTAAGTTCCCATAGTTTTATCTTGTCCCATTTTAGGGCAGTAGAATGACCATGGATTGGCATGCAGTTTACCTTAGTGTCCTCCATTCTTCTTCTGACTGGTGTGATAAGTGCTGGGCATTGAGGTGATTCTGTTCAGATCAGTTTGATTGGTATCAGTGGTCAGGATTGTGGCCCAAGGAAACCATTGGTATCTAAAGATGTAAGCAGAGACAGATTTTCAGAAGAATCAACTAATCCTAGATTCTGTGGAAAGAAATCTATTAAATTGATGAAGGTCTGATTATCCTCCAACTGAATTAATTCCTGATAAAGATTGTGGAATTGGTTTGGGGTTTCTGTCAGAGTTAGTTGGTCGAAAGCACCATGAACAGTTTGTTGCATCAGGAATAGAGGGGGTAAAGGACTGCCTTAATCTGCCTGAATGCATGAGCAAGAGCTAGAACAACCCAAACACAAAAACACCCAAAGAGCAGACTGAGAAAAGGTGAAAGGTGGTTAGTGTGTGTGTGGTCCTGGTAGATTTCCAGAGACGAGAGCTATACAATGGATATAATGTTGACTTTTAGTCAATATCAATGGCAGATTATGTAAAACTGGTGTGGTATGTAACCAATGGTGGAATCAGGAAAAGGTAGCAATTGAGGAAAGGAACAACTTCAGTTCCAGCAGAAAGTGCTGAGGGAGTTGGTATCAGTACATAAAACTGGCCAGGAGCAGTATGTAAACTACAAAATCTCCCTAACCAACAATGCAATGTGCTGCTCTCTCAGACAGGATAGGTAGCAAAGCAAAAAGTAAAAATATGAATGTGAACTAAGGCAAAATGATACCATGGGTAAAATTCCGATGGCAGAACTTAGACTAGTGACAATTGACAAAGTAGCAAGATTCTGATGAGGAAACCTTGGCTACTGGGGGCAAATTCTGATCTCTAACCTGAGGTGGTGGTATGGGATCAAGATGTGAATTGTTCATATGTAAGTTTTGTACAGTATATATACCCTAGATATGTAAGTGGGTGATTTCTGCTGTGCTTTGTTTTATAATAATACCAATATGAAATGTCTCAGTGGATTGTTTTCGTGTATCTACAATGTTCTTTCACTATATAAGTAATAGTCAGGTGAAAGTCATGCAAAAGTCATGTGCCAAATCATGTGACTGACACATTGCATACTATATACTAATAAAATCACAAAAAAGAAACCAATCTGCCCTCAGCCAAAATTGGGGCTCATCAACAGCTTCCTTCATGAGTTTGTCAGTCTGTTCATTAGGAGCAAAGTCCATGTGGCCTGGGGACCAGTGGATCTGGAGCCTAATGACTCCCCTGGTATGGGGAGCTTGCCTTCTGTCTGCCACTGGGGCAATGTGTCTGTGAGGCAAGTTAAGCAAGTAGTCCTGTATCTTGTGCAATGTTTTGGCCACAGTGTGCACCTTGTCAAGGAGATAGTGGGGCTGGGTGGGGATGTTAGTTCTTGAGAGTGAGAATGGCTGCCTGGCTGTCACTGCCAATGATTGTGAGGCCATGGAGTTGGTAGTGGAGGGAGCCTAACATGTGCAGGCCAAGGGCAGAACCAACTATCTCTGCCTTGTAGACCATGTGCCCAGAGGCTGGGCCAAGGAAGTACCTCAGCAAGGTTTCCTTGCCATCTACAAACAGGACAGCCAATGCTCCAATCCTGCCTTCATAGCCTGAGCCATTACAGTAGATTGTTGTGAGTGCCCTGTTGTGTGCATAGGTGATTGCTTCTAGCACTTGTTCCTTATCGTGACTGATGTAGGTGGAGAAAGAGGGTTTGTAATCTGGGGGTTGTCAAAAAGGCTGGATGGTCTCTGTACTGGTAGGGCCAATTCCTGTGAAGTCAAAAAGGTTGTGAAGAGGGGAC